>CAIGRP010099797.1:0-26156 GCA_903798385.1 Fraxinus cuspidata | reverse complement strand
GGATTCCATTGACCAAAATTCAAATGCACATTCCATTGTTAATTATTCACATTTCCCATTTCAAATTCCAAACCCTTTCACTTAAATTGCGTTAAGGATATCCTGGTTGCCATTGGGAATTTCTGTGCCCCGCCTGCCGTCGACGCCGTTTCTCTACTACTGATTATGACTGTGAGCTTCTCTTTTCTCTTTTTTCTTTTTTGTGTTTTTGTTTTTATTTTGAATGTCAACTGTGCTTGATTTTGCACTTGGGTCCTGATTGAATCGATAACCATCTGGGTTTTCAAGTTATATAGTTATTGGGTTTTCTGAATTTTGGGGTTTTTTAATGTATGTAGGAATAACATTTGAAGAAGAAGGGTTTGGTTATAGTTATAGAATAAAGAATGTTTTAGAAGAGAGAGAAAGATGTTTTATTCGGAATTCATATTGACAAAAAGGGGGTTGATGGGGACCTTATGGATAGCGGCGCATTTGGAGCGGAAGCTATGAAAGCATCAGGTAAAGTTTTAATTTTTCTCATTGTAAATGTGGCAAGATAGTTCTTTTTGTATGAATGTCAACGGACTAAAAAATAATCCGATTGTCGTACAAAGAATTGGAGAAAAGAAAAAGAAAATGCAGTTTGTGAGTAATGTGAATGAAAATACGAACAGGTTTCCGTCCTCTATTCCTTTAGTATCATGTTTGAGCTACATTTTGTGGATTCAATTTGGTGTTCGGAATTAGTTTCTAAATCAGTATATATAAACGACCTTGTTATTGTGGTTGCTTACTGTCGACAATGGTCAACGCGATCAACGGCCGCCCTAGCTCAACATTTTTTCTGGATCCGCCACTGGTTGTGATCATGATAAGCATCACACAGTTTTGGCAATGGACAGTAGCACTGATCCACGAAAGTTTCTGGAAATTCGTTCCATTGTCAAATGTTTTATGAACTGCCATTTCATTACCTACTGTGCATGTAGGCACTAGATATTCAGCCAACAATTTTCTTTAGTAACAATTCATTTTTCTTCTCCCATCCAGTAACCCAAATAAAATCAAACAAACAAAGAACATATATAACCAGAAGATAACTTATGTAAACTATTTTTCTTTAAGATTCAAGTAAATAAATAAGCATGAATGAAATTGCATTGTGAAAAGTCGTGCATTTTCAAATACAATAAACACATTTGCATGCACCGGTTCAAGAATGTCAAAAGAATTATGAACAAAATGAATTAATTTCACAACTTATAATCACGTAATCTCATGCATGAAATACATTAATGTATGCAAAATAGATTGTAACAATGTACCATGATCTTTTGTAGTCGAGACCTTTTTCTAAATAGTCATACTAAAAATAATTGAAGTCAAAACCGTAATTTGGATTGCGCCGTTAAGACCGTGGTCTAATGGACCAACATCATAAAAGTCCATATACTTCTAATTAATTGTTGTCATGCCAAAACTATGAAAGGATGTTCCTCCAAATTCAGAAAGCTCATTTTCTCCGTTCGGATTAGTTTAACCAAATACATCATGTCTGCATTCCAAAGAAGTGTCTGCCTCGACGGTTTTTTCATATGGCACACTTTCATATTGCATTTAAAATGTATAACATGCATGCATAAAAATTAATGTAACTAGGAAATTGTGAACTTGATAACAGTAATTTAAAATTGAACGCAAATTTAAATTTCGTACAAACTCCAATGCAATTCGAATGAAAAATTACTTGTAGAGAGTTGTAATTATGGATCAGAATTTGAATTTTTTACTCATTTAATTAACACATGCAATTGGATATTTCACATAAAAGCCAATTTCGAACAGAATTCTGAATATGATATGCATATAATACAAGCATAATCAGATTTCTTATGATAATATATTATTATAATCCCACTACAGGCAAATTAATTGCTTAAAATAATCATGCACGTGAACAATATATAAATGGTGCAAACCAATTATACATATTATCAATATGTATATAGGGTATCCCTACGCGGGTGGCCGAGTTGGTGGAGCAGGTGAGCGCGGAGACCGAAGGTCACGAGTTCGAATTCCCTGATAATACTTTCTCGGTCGAGCTCGTCGCATAGGGCTTGCCTAGTGCGGTTTATCTCTCCTGTGTGGTTTGCGGACTATTGTACATGGAGCAAGGTTTACCCATTGCGCAATCACGAGTAGCGGCTGCGGGTTCCTACGTCAAAAAAAATAAAAATATAATATATATATATATATAATATTAGCACATAACGTCACCATTTTTCATTATTATTGTGAAAAACGTTCATACCTTTTATTTTTTGGCATTTTCACCATTATTTCCACCTTTCATTACGCAAATGGTCCTTTTCACCTATTTTCTTAATTAAAAATTATGAAATGACCAATTTTTTTTTTTTGCATTTTCACCCTCATTTTCACATTTTATTGCACCAAAGATCATTTTCATTTATTTTCTCAATTATAAATTGTAAAATGGGGAATATACAATTCTTTTTAAATAAAACAAAAAGAAAAAGAAAAACTGATTGCAACTATAGTCCCAATTTTTTTTTAAAAAGCGCAAATGCATCCCAAAAAATTAGTAAAAGGGGTGATTGGTACATAATGTTCCTACATTTCACCGTTATTGCGAAAAACGTCCACACCTTTCATTTTTTTGGCATTTTCACTCTTAATTACACATTTGATTGCGCAAATCATCATTTTCATCCAATTTCTCAATAAAGCACTGTGAAATAATGAATACACTCTTCTGTTTAAATAAAAATAATAGTTTTTTAATAATTTATTTGGGACTCGTTTGCACTTTTTTAAAAAATAAAATTTTTAATATTTTGTTGGGGACTTGTTTGCAATTTGTAAAAAAATTGGGACTATGATTGCAATTAATTGTTTAGCTTTTTTATTTAAATTAAAGGTACTTCATCATTCACAACTTTTATTGAGAAATTGGATGAAAATGGATAGAAATGATGGTTTGCATAACCAAATGTGTAATTAAGGTAAAAATGTCAAAAAATAAAATGTAATGACTTTTTTGCAATAATAGTGAAAGGTATCGACATTATGTGCTAATTACCATTTAATAATTTATTTGAGACTCATTTGCACTTTTTAAAAAAATTTGGGACTATAATTGCAATTAATTTTTTTCCATTTCTTTTTGTTTTATTTAAATGGTTTTGCTAGTGGTACATTTGAGTGTACCTACGGGGTTACACCCTTCTCACATGGGGGTGAGATTCACTTAAATAAAAAAAATTTATTTAAGTGGGTCTCGAGCCCATGTGAGGGGGTGTAAACCTTTAGGTACATCTTTTGATGTACCACTAGTAAAATCCTTATTTAAATAGAATGGTATATTCATCATTTTACAATTTAATTAAGAAAGTTGATTAAAATGACATTTTGTTCAATAAAATGTGGAAATAATGATGAAAATGCCAAAAAAATGAAAGATATGAACATTTTCCACAATAACAGTGAAATGTGAGGACATTATGTGCTAATTACCCTATACACACACACACAACATAATATAATATAATATGCACAACATTATCGTTTTAAGATTGTTGGGAAAAAATTAACATGCATAAAATATATTTCAATATCATAACTTTTACATACATAAAATCAGATAGAATTTCGACTTGTCGAAGTAATAATTTAAAGTAGAAAAGAGAATGCTTGAATATTAATTCGGTCGAGGCATGGTTTCACGGGGTGCCTTTCTTCTTGACACATAAATGGACATCGTGTGGCAGTAGTCTGCTCCGCTATTTCCGCTTTCTCTCGGTCGTTTCGGGACGAAAGGAAATTTGATCACAATTTATAGAAAGCTTGCAACATAAAATTAAAAAGCATTGGAAATAATTTGATCATTGATTGCTTGAAAGCTAGAAATTACAATTCATGAAAATAGTAAATTACAATGGCTAATGCAGGGGGCGAACACTAAAAAGATTGAAAGATGTTTGAAAGATTAATACCTCATATAATAGCATTCGGAACAAAAATCCAAGTGATGGGAGTAGACGTTTAAATGTCGAAAAATCATACTAAAATTTTCTAATTTCCATCTATTTTACAATTGAATTAAAATATTTACAATGTGTGAGTCAATGTATTTAGGTAAAACTGCGGTCCTTGACACATGGGTTGAATTCTTTTTCCTTATGACCACAATGTCCCATATAGATGCTAATGATTTTTCAATATTCATCTCCCAATATCTAATGATCACATTCCGCCAAAGGATCACTCCTAAGCACATAGACCAACGAACCTACATATGTTTTGAACTCTCTTTATATGAAACTTGACTCAAAATAAATACCGAAATTATTTTGAAATAAATATGCACCAACGTGATAATGTAATGATAAAATGAATGAAAATTCCAAACATGAATACACACACACACACACATAATTACTAGAAAGTTGTGTCTCAAAAGTTACAATCATACAAAAAGACACCATTATTGAAATTAGTCTGTATATGAAAAAACACGCCTATTGAAAAATAAAAATTTTAAAAGTCATGACCTTTCATATAAAAAGACGCATATTTTAAGTCGAACATATTCTAGAATATTTCGTAATATCTTACATAATTTTCAACAATTTCACGTATTTAAGTGACTTATATTTAGCTTCATTTTTCATTCACCAACCAATGATTTTCACTTAAATAATCATTTAAAAATTGGTCAAAACCAATTTTCTATACAAAATTCCAACGATAATACTTTGCCCCTGTTTGGAGCCTATTTTGTGGGGGGGGGAAGAAATGAATTTTTGTACCATTATGTTCCAATTTCAGCCATACTTTTTGACTTTTATCTCACATTGGTGGGACCCACATCTCTATGTAACAGTCAAAAAATCCATCGTTTGGACTAGAAATCCGGCTCCAAACATAGGCTTACAAAGTCCTAAATGAGTTGATATTCTAGTAAATACAAAGTAACGGTACACTTGAAAAATGTTTAGAGACAATTTTAGAACTTCGAAAGAAATTGATGACGTAAATTATTTTATGGCATACAAGTTCAATAGCCAAAGCTTGGTTTTCTATCACAATTTCACATGCCCACAATATTAAGTAAAATATAAGACGAAGTACGCACTAACTATTCTAAATAGGCCTAAAGAGTCTAATGTATAATTGATTCAACTTTTACTAGAAGAAATAAACAAAAAATAATATTGTAGTGAACTAGAAAGGGGCGCAGATAATAACATTTATATTTCTATCACATTGTTGTAAACATAGAAAGAGCATTGAATAATTAATTCACACCACATTTTTTTTATAAATACATCACAATTTAATTGTATTAAAGATCATTAACATTTATTCATTATCACACTCGTATCTTCAACTTTTTTTCTTCATCACATTCTTATTTCTAATGTTTCATTAATCAGAAAATCTTGTCATTAATCATGATTTTTATCCAAAAAATTGTCAATGTGGTTTGAAATAAGGATCAAATATTTAATTGCATGTTTACAATATTACTTGTTTTGCTTATTTAAAAATACAATGGGAAAATGAATCTTTTTACAATATCTTAATTTTTTTTTAGAAAAATCATAATTAGGAACAATTTATATTAATTTGAGAATAAGAATGCAACGAAAAAAGTTTGAGATATAAACACGATAATGTGTAAAAGCTATGAAATATTTATACATAAAATATATTCTAGTTATTAAAAAGGGAATTTATTTAGTCAAATAAGAAACCAAAGGAAAAGTTATTATTTATTTTCTATTAGTGTCATGTGACAATCAATTTATGAAGACGTATTATTCTAGAAATTCAATTTGTACAATAATGTTGTCAAATGGTATTCTAATACCCTTTAGGTCCGCTCCTAAACTATAAATCGAAGAAGAACATGTCATACTTAGAAAATGAGTGCGAGATATCGTAGATATAATTAAATGAAATTTCAAGTCTAAACCATCCCATCCTTGAAATATGTCAAAATATATGTTGTATTTAGGTCTTGTACCTAATTTTCCCTCAATTTTCATTAGTACCTGATTTTATTTATTTATTTTGAATATTTCGAAGTTATTTATTTATTTTGCAACATCACCTTTACTTTTATACTTCCCTAATTAATTTACAACATCTAAACATTTATGCCTTATAATCAATGATCCATTATCTTTCTATCACTAAAGCTACTCGGACAAACTTAGAAACATGGTAAAAAGGCATAAGTGATTTTTTTTGGAAGGAAAACCCAATTTAGAACCAAAGGCATTCTCACTTGGAGGGAAACCCAATTTCTCGATGCCAATTTCCTCCTCAGCCTGTTGACATATCACTCCCACTTCCTCTTTCCTCTTCAACTAGTTTCCCCCAGTTCCGGCAACGATATTCTCGTCTAGTGAAGAGCAGGCATTGTCGGCGAATTCTGACGACCTGCACGTCTCCGATTAGAGGGAAGGAAAAAATCATTGTGGCCCAAATCAGAAACTCATATAAAGGTACATTTCTTATTTGATATGCTGACGAACATTTGTGAGAAGGAGTTTGAAACTGTCATATATGTTTCATGAAAGGATGAAGTAGGGTGTTGTATGGGGAAGCATTTTTAGTTTTTATATATTTTGGTAATTTGAACATGAGGAGAAAACATGTCTTTTCTTCCAATTTAACTGATGATTTTTACGGAAACTGTTAAGAAGGACCTCTTTTGGTTCGAAAAATTGAAGATTGGGAACCTAATGACAAAAGGGGTTGGGAATCCAAGTACCAATGACCGTAAACATTGACAGCCTCACCTGCAATCTGAACTATATTTTGCTACTTATTAGCTAGTTCACTTTGATTTGGATATTATTAACCGCAATTGTTGCTTCAATATAAGATTCAGAGTTGAACTAAAAACTATTCTCGTGGTTCGATGAACTAAACTTGCGCGTGCATCTTCTGTTAGCCGTGTTTGGCCTTTTCTATAGAATTTATGGCATATTTTAACCGCTAGCTTTGCCAGAATATTTAAATTTGCCATCACAACTCATTCTTGTTGGTTTCTGTCATTATTATAGTTAGTTGTATGACCTTTAGCTTGATTTAGAGTAGGCCCCATGTAGTGGAAGAAACATTAGAACATAAATAATTGGGACCAAACAATGAAGTTCCAAATTATGCCTATGCAAAGAGTCCTCATAAATAATTGTCTTGCATTTATTGCTCTTGTTATCTGTAGTCTGAGTTATAATCGTTCAAGACCCCTTCTTGACGATTAATGTTTTAGGTTAAGGTCTAAGGACCAACTGTTGTGCTTACTATCCCTAGTCACTATAACCTGAACATACAAAATGAAATTATAATTGTGCTATATGTTGACTGAACATGACCATTGTTTTTTCTCGTACCAGAATAAAGTATGGACGACGTGCAAGACTAACTTGATGATGTTTTGGTGCAATCTGAGAGAGAACGTTACAGAGTCTATCAACGTAGTGGAAGGTGAAACATCTACGGAAGTTGGTGTGACTATGCCGGAGGTTGGAATTTTCTTTAAAAATGAAAAAGTTATGTATGATTTTTACAAGACATATGCTTACACAGTGAGTTTTCCAGTTAAGAAAGAGATTTCGAAAAAGGGCGACGATGGAGTTGCAAGATATGTGACGTTGACATGCAATCGTGAAGGAGAAAGAATCGATAATAGTAGCGGTTCTTTGAAGCCGCAACCAACAGTTCAGATGGGTTGTATGGTCGGGATATCTGCATCTGCTGATAGTTTTGGAAACTGGAGAATTAACGCTGTAAACCTTGACTACAATCATGAAACGAATTCTTCTAAATCCAGGTTATATCGATGTAACAGACAATTGAGTCCAGCTATGAAACAGAAGTTTCGAGTGAATGATCTGACAGGAATTCCATTGCATAAAAGTTACAACTTGCAGTCGTAGAAGCGGATGGATATGAGAACATGACTTGTATTGAGAAGGATTGTCAGAACTGTATAGAACGAGCGAAGCGATTACGATTTGGAGAAGGAGATGCGGCAACAATTCAATCCTACTTTTCAAAAATGCTAACACAATGCTCGGGATTCTACTTTAATATTGATTTGGACGAGGAGCGCGGCTGCGTAATATATTTTGGGCAGATAATCGGTGTAGGCATGCGTACAAGGAGGTTAGCGATGTTGTTTCATTTGATACCACTTATCTCACTAATAACTACGATATGCCATTCGCCCCTTTTGTTGGCGTAAATCATGATGAACAATCGATACTGTTTGGTTGTGGTTTGGTGTCGAATGAAGACACAGATACTTTTGTATAGTTGTTCAGGACATGGTTTCAATGCATACACGGCTAGGTTCCATATGGTATTATACCGATCAAGATAGGGTAATGCAAAATGCCATTCATATTGTTTTTTTCCGAATACAAAGCATAGATAGTGTTTGTGAACATTTTGAAGAAGTTTCCAGAGAAGTTTGGTTATCACGTGGATAAGGTTTCGATATTTGGGGCTATACACGGATTGGCATATGATTCGCAGTCTAGTGAAGAATTTGAAGTCAGTTGGAGAACGACGATTCATGCGTATGGGTTGCATGACAATGATGAGCTATCGAGATTGTATGAGAACAGAGGACAATGGGGTTCCTTGCTTCTTGAAAACCACTATCTGGGTAGGGATGTCAATTACACAGAAAAGTGAGAGAATGAATGCGTTCTTCAATGGCTACGTGCATTCAAAAACCTCATTGAAGTAATTTGTCGAACAGTACAAACGTGCATTTAGAAATAAAGTTGAGAAGGAGTTTTAGGCTGATTTCAAGTTATTCTCGCAAATGGCATAATGTGCAACACAATTCGAAATGGAGCAATAGTTTCAATCAGTTTATACCATTTCAAAATTTCGTGAATTTCAGGAAGAGTTAACGGGAAATGTGTATTACGACGTGATGTCTACTTTGGAAGGACGTTTCGATACGACGTATGAAGTACGAGAGACTGTTATGTACGAGGGTTGTCGGAGGAGAGAGACATTCATCGTGTCGTTCATGAGAGACATATTCGAAGTTGTTTGCAGCTGCACTTATTTGAGTTTCAAGGAATACTTTGCAGACACACAATCATAGTACTGGTCCGAAATGACGTCACACATGTCCCAAAGAGGTACATACTGTGGAGATGGAGGCGAGATGTTCGTAGAGCACACACGAGGGTTGCAATAAACTACGATGGATGGGTTAGTACTTCGGCACAATTGAGATATGAAGAGATTTCTAATGGTTTTGCAGAGGTGGGTGAAGAGATGACGAAATCCGTTCACGCGCGATAATGGAATGGATAAAAGTTAAAATGTAAAGAGCTTACGAGCAGCACGAACAATACTACGCAGGTCCTCAATCTATATTACTCATTGTTACGAAACGGAATTACTCATCGTTCGTGGCATTGATTACATTAATTTTCGAATTTCAATTTTGAAACCCATTTATACACCCCCCAAAATCCGGCCATTGAAACCCCTTGTTTTAATTAAAATTTCAATTGAACTTTTCATATTCTCTTAGCTTTCTCTCCGCCCTCAGAAATCTCCAATTTTTTCTTGTTGGAAAATGAAGTAGAACTAGACAATAAAAATTTTATTTTTCCACAAAACTTGACCCAAGATCTTTATTAAATAATTCT
The DNA here is from genome assembly GCA_903798385.1 of Fraxinus cuspidata. Taxonomy (NCBI): domain Eukaryota; kingdom Viridiplantae; phylum Streptophyta; class Magnoliopsida; order Lamiales; family Oleaceae; genus Fraxinus; species Fraxinus cuspidata. Next base: position 16,452 of record CAIGRP010099797.1, on the reverse strand, counting down.
ATTCATGTTATGACAATCGTCAGCCACACAAAAGGATTGTAGAATTATCCTTAAAACGTGATCAAACTTGAATCTTAAATTCTTTTAATCTGGACTACAACTGCTTCAATCTTGTACGTGAATATTAAATATTGTTATTCAATCTTTAAGCTTCTAACATAAAGATCTCCTTCGATATTCTTTCAAAGTATAACCTGCAGTTGGTTTTCAAGACATTTGGTTGTGGTTCTTGCAATTGCCTCCTCCTCTCTTGCTACTGATGGGTGAAAGAAAAATAAATGTCGGTAGATGAAAACCGCATTGAAGCTGAAGCCTACCATTTCAGTTGTGATTCAGATGAAACTTCAACGTAACTTCGTATCGTACTATAAAAATTGATGAAAAACTTAGAATTGCAAATTTGATGAAACCAGATGAAGAATTTCAACTACGATGAAACTAGATATTCGTCTTGAAAACGAAAGATTGTTACTTACATTTTTAGATGCTAATCTGTAATTTTTAAAATTCGATCTGTTAAAATTTTTGGGATTTTAAGAAAATTTTGGTAATAGAGAGGATCTTATAGATAATTTAATTATTCAATAAATTTGTTTATGTTAAATCTATATTTGGTATTCCTGAATATCCCTCTCAAGACCAGAAAATGAGAAGAAATTAAAAAAAAAATATTGGGTATGTATCTAAAGACCTCATATTTTACACATTAAACATTAATCACATTTTGTTAACTATGAACTCTTTTTGTCGTTCAAATGTTATTTTATTTGAGTAAATCATAGCATAAGATGCAATGAAGTTTTATCTTATTATCAACTCAATTGAACTTTAATTTTATTGCTCTCAGAATGTATGTCAATAATCATGAGTTCTTCCGTAACGTATAACAAATTTCTTGTCCACATTGAATAATCTCACATTTTCCTTGCTTCTTTATTACAAGATCTCATTCAATTCCTTTAATTGGATGATAAAAAAATATACCAATAAAATATTCAAATTCCACAAAGCTCTACTTCCCAACCTTGAGAATATTTCCTCAATTTCTTGATTATTTTGTTCAAACCATTTTGTTTTCATTCTCTTCCAAGTTCAAAACCTGAAGAATGATTTTTTTATATCTAATGAAAAAAGGTGAAAAATCAGTGGTACACCATTTCAAATATAAAATGACTATTTTGACACTATCATGTTATCAAATGCACACTGTATACCAGCTCTTCTTGTTCGAGGAAAAGAGTGAGGAAAAAGGCCAACGTACAGGGCCCTGTAATTCACAGGGCCCCCTCAATTACAGGGCCCCCTCTGTGCACAATCCAAACTTTCAAAAAGTAAGACTCCCGACCACTACAAGAACAAAACCCGAACTCCTTTTTTTCCATTTGAGTGAAAAAGAGGCAGAAAACAAGAAATCTGAGCCAACTCTTTAATCTTTCCTCATTCTTAACTAAAACCCATCTCCAGAACACCCAAAAATCTTATCTTTAGCCTTATGTCAGAAGAAATTGGAGAAGAAAAATAGAAGATGGTCTGATTTTATCAAGCATCCATCAATGGGTTTGCCTAGAATTACCTTTTCTTTTGTTCCTGTTTGTCTACTCATTTTAACCATTCTTGAGCTCACCCCGGTATCCAAATCTGCACCTGACTACACCAGTTTAGTGTACAAGGGCTGTGCCAAGCAAGATTTAGCAGATCCAACAGGGGTTTACTCACAAGCGCTCTCTGCCCTTTTTGGCACCCTCATTGCCCAATCCTCCAAGGCCAAATTTTACAAAACCACCACTGGCAGTGGCCAGACCACCATTAATGGCCTTTTTCAATGCAGAGGAGACCTGTCAAATGTTGATTGCTACAATTGTGTGAGCAGGTTGCCTATACTCATAGATAAACTCTGTGGGAAGCCTGTTGCTGCAAGACTCCAGCTTTTTGGTTGCTACATGCTTTATGAAGTTGCAGGATTTTCTCAAATCTCCGGGATGGAAATGCTGTACAAGACTTGCAGTGGAAAGAATGTTGGAGGGGCTGGATATGTGGAAAAAAGAGATAGTGCATTTTCTTCACTGGCAAATGGCATAGGAAATGCTAATGGATTTTACACCACAAGTTATGAGTCTGTCTACGTATTGGGGCAATGTGAAGGTGACGTGGGCTCTTCTGACTGTGTGGAGTGTGTGAAAAATGCTCTTCAGAGAGCTCAGGTTGAATGTGGGAGTTCCATTTCTGGTCAAATCTATCTTCACAAGTGCTTTATCAGTTATAGCTATTATCAACATGGGGTTCCTGAAAGATCATCATCTTCATCATACACCTCTCCTTCTCCATCAGGTATGATTTTATATTTTATTCTTTAATTCTCTTTATTTATTTCTGTACCAATAATATTATGATCTAGCTGGATTAGCATTAGCATTATTCTTGGGACTCATAATTCTACCGGCAAAATGAGGTTTTTGTCTAACTTTGATTTCTTAGCTGTCTCCCTTTAATATATGTGGTAACAATAAATAATATATGATGTACACGGTTTGCCACTTTGAATAAGATGTTTGTCTAGCTTTGGTTTGCGGGCCTTATCTCTAGATTTCATATTAGTAGTCTCAAGGGTATTCAGATTATATTAAGAGGAAATTAGGCCCTGCTCTGCTTTTGAGATTAAAAGTTTAAAATCTGATTTTTTTATTTTTTGATTGGAAAATACTTCCGGTTATATATTTTCAAGAGTTATTGTAGCTCTCTGAGAAGTTATAATGATTGTAACTATCTAAAACTTATAGGAATTGTAATGTTTTTGGGCGTATTTTCTCAAGAAATGTTTAAAACCAGGATTTTTCAATTTTGACCCCTAATTTTAGTATTTTTTGCAATTTCTTCTTATATTAATGTGATTTTTTTTAATTTCATTTATTATATGGTCAGGGCAAACTACAGGGAAGACAGTGGCTATAATATTAGGAGGGGCAGCAGGAGTGGGGTTTTTAGTCATTTGCTTGCTGTTTGCAAGAAATTTAACCAAGAAACATGATGGTAAGAAAAGATTTCAAAAGTGTTTTTTCTTTTTTTCTCATTAATTATATTTTCTTAATCACATTTCTTTTTTTATTATAAACTGTTATTTTTGCAGATTATTGAGTGGAACATATGAGTTTTGTGAATATTCGTTCGTCATCCTTAAAGAGGAGGAGGCTTTTCTTTTCGAAATGTTACAGAAACTGGGAATAGCATTGTAAGCTTTCAATTCTATGTAATGTGAAAATTTGAAGAAAAACACAGTACTTTTTCTTAGCTTGTGTAGCATTTTTAAATCAAAAATGTCCTATTTTCGTATTCAAATACCAGAAAATTTGTGGCATAAGAGAAGAGTTTAGGTTTGAAAACTCCTCTTATTGGCAAGAAATGTTGTTCTAGAAAATTTTGGTGCCTAATACAAGAATGAATGATTTCCAATTGTAAGAAAGAGAATTGGGAAAGTGTGCTTTGGGACTTTGGCATTTTTCCCAAATGCCATGTGCATGTCTGTACCTTTACTTCATTGTATGGAATAATTGACCTAGTTTTCTTCAAGGCTTTTATGCTTTTTAGGAAAGGTTTCTCTCTCTGTCTGTGCATGAATATCAATGCAGTTTATGTTTTTTTGTGTTTAGTTTTTAGTTGGTCAAAACTTGGGAGATCTAAATAATAGAATGGTCAAACAGTGTCAGTCAACTGTTTCCAGGTTGTAAAACTTCATTGGTCTGGTGCACGATTGCGACTTCTTTCGTCATTGATTCTATATCGAACAACTCTGCCTAACTTTTTCGTATATGATCCCAAGTCCAGCTAAAGCTTAGGTAAGGTTTGTGGGATCTTGTGACATGAACCATAATTCACATTACATTAGGGCATCCTGAATTGAATGAAGTGGGGAAGAGGGATTCATATAATCAAGGCTAAGTTTTGTTGTAGACTTGTCGTTGTTGTGTATCTGTCACCGTTCTTTTCCTCAAAGTCGAAAAATATACCAGTATTTATATTCACTATTACAGTTTTTTCGGTTTTTGTTGAAGAGTTCAGAAGATGAAGGCATGGTGTTTGATATTGGAGTCACATAGACACTGATTGTACACAGCTGGTTCAGAATTTTCCCTCATTAATAATATGATTCACACTCAAATAATGAGAAAAAAAAAGTAAACCATAGTGTTTGTTTGCGTATTTGGTTGTGAAAGGATGTGTTTTAACTATTTTTCGGTTTTCTTCTTGAAATTTCCAATTCTATGACAGAATTTAATGTGAAAACCTGGAACTTAGATACAAATTATTGAAGCCTTCTTTTTGTGGAAAATCTTGAAAATGTTTGATATAGAAAAAGTAGCTTGCTAATGTTATCTTTTCTTAATGAAGTTGATTTTCTGCCAAATTATTGCCAAAATATGCTTTCTGTAGTATCACTCAGCATAGAATTTAACCATTAATGATATAGAATTAGTATTCACCAGCATTAATCACCATCTATGCTGTGGTCTCTTGCATATTATGGGATCTTTGAGTTTTCTATTTAAGTGTGTGAAATCTTTGCCGTATCTAAACTAAGAAAAAACTGCTGGCTTGTTAAAGGACGAAACACATAGACCATGCTTGGTTAGATTAATTTAGATTGTATAGGATAACCTTACAAAATGTACGTGTCTATTTCTTTAGTCTTGACTTGTCTTGTGTACAAAACATTCTCTGTGGATTAAATTCGACTGGTGCACAGAGGGAAATGACATGATTCCATCCCTCTATCGCTGTGAGCCCCTTGCTGTGGACCGGTCAGGAGTTTCACGACTGGAACTTTTTCAGGTTTCGACGCCAGAAAATGTTCTCATGAGACATTTCATTGATCCTGTAGAAGAGAGTAATCCCCGAATGCTATTGTAGAGTAGGTATCCACTGGTCTTTCTGTATTTCTATTTCTTCTTTCTATGTCATAGACAATGGCTTCCTCTCAGCTTTTGATTTTTCCACAGTAAATTTTTTTATTGTCCAAACAAGAAAAACTTCGGAAACATGGTAATATATCCACATGTGGCATAATAGTTCATTTAAATCACGATACCTTGGACTTAGAGTGGGTAAGAGACAAAGATAGACTGGGTGGATGGACTCATTTGACATTCAAGTTGTCATGATTTGATTGAAGGATCATGACGGCCATATTTACTTTCTTGATTAAAATCATACCTTAGTTGTTAATCGAAATAGATCCTGCTGGCCAAGTGAATAAGCCAAATCAATGCTGGATTATTTGACATTTTGATTCAAGGAATGGCTTTACACATTGCAATGTGATGCATTGAAAAGTGGAAAACACGTTAAAAATCTGTTGATTCTGCGAATACACGGGAATTTGAAATCAAAGATTAGTCAATTGTCAAGCGCAATACTAATTTGGAGTAATAACACTATTGAATTTTAATTTTGGGGCAATTAGGCTATTTCATTAACCTTCCGTTCAACCCTTGACATATCTGGAGATGTGGCCATTAGTAGTAATAGAATCTCCATGCGTTCTACCAAGTCAGCAAAGTTTATTTAGAACTTTAATTCAAGGCAATCACCCCACTGAACTTAAATCCAAGATTCTAAAAAAGTATTTTGTAATTCTTAATATTATTTAAAAATTTTAAGACTATAAATAAATAAATTAATGAATACGTGGAAATTTTTCCAACTAGACAATATTCAAATTTTCAGAAATTAGAGTATTACAAAATTTTCGACCAAGACAATTCCTACTCAATAGAACTAGAGTCGACCCAAAAAAAAAAACCAGACATGAAAATGAGAAAAAGGGTACATGCAAAAACCATTGAAATCCACGACCCAAAACATCTCAAAGAGACTTTTTAATTACAAAATACTCTTTATTTTAGAGAGAGTGCGCTTAAAAATGAGTTCAAAGATATTCTCTATTTTGAAGAGTCAAACTCAATATTAATTTTAAAAAGTTAGAACAGGGTTTCTTAGAGCTCATTTTTAAGCATTAACTCTCTAAAATAAATGGAGAGCCAAACTCACCATTTATATTTAATGTACAATGATTGTACTTAATAAGTCATAAATTTCAATAATCTACTTTTTAAACTATTCAAACCGCATTTAAATTGATTGGTCGATTGATATATATAAAATTATATTAAATATAATACAAAGAGAAATCAATAAATGTTTCTTGAGAAAAACAAAATGAAGAGTCAATATAAAAAGCTAGTTGGAGTGTTTAAAATTTTTAACTCTCTAAATTTAATGATACTCTCTATAAATATAATATATAAAATGTTCTTTATAAATAAAGAGACTATCGGAAATGCTCTCATTCTTCAACAACCTTGCCCCAAGTCCTATCTTCATCCCTCCGCCCTCCAACTCTTCCACTCCATCCCTTGTCCAAATACTATCACATGGACTTCGATAATATCCGTCTTCTCCCATTTTTCCACCATCGACCTCTTCCTCTCCAAGCTCCGCCACTGCACCTGTCTGTCCCACAATGCTCACACTTTTGCTGTTGCTACTAAGAAAAACACGCTTTTTATTACCACATTATATCCTTGAGTATTAATTACATCCATGGGTAGTCGAGCTCTTGTTTCATGATAATCCCTTTAGTGGTTCAAGTTTAGTATCGCTTTATTGCAAAATATAAAATTTGTATTCTGTATGGAAGGTGAAAGAAATTGCATCATGCTTGAATATACTTTATATTCAAGAATTCATTTAAAAATAAGAGTTTTCAAAGCCTTCATAACAGAATCACTTTACTTTTCAATATTCAGAAATTTGCATTTTGTTGCACTCACACGGATGCAATCTCAATCACAATGGACAAGGATCATTTTACAATCCAAGTGACAAGTTTTATAAGTTTTTTTTTTTTTTTTGGCCCTTTTCAATTTTGGTTTATTTTCACATACGAATTTCACTATCTTTTTCTTCCCATTTGTGGAAGACATGTTCAAGGAAATTGTGGGGAGTTTAGGGAGGTTAAGGAAAGTTTAAGTAGTTTAAATTCAAAGTTTAAACCACTCCCTTCAATCCATTTTAATATTTTGAGATAAAATAGTAGCAAACTTGGACATTTGAAAGTTTTAACTTAAATTACACATTGAACAAGATACAATTTATATACACTCTAGGAGCAATGAGCAAGGAAGAAAAGAGTAACTCAACATGTGCTAACTATACACGTGAGAATCAATACAGTTACAACAACCCAATTATGGTCCCACATGTGCACATTATCAGCAGATTCCATGTGCAAACTACCAGCTTCTAGATATTGTCACAGGTGCATAATTCATATATATTTCAACATCCTCCCTCAAATTGGAGTTTACCGTTCTCCAAGCTTGTCCTTGAGAAATAGAAATCGCTTGTACAAGGGGCTTGGTTAATAAATCTACAATTTGGCCTGAGGTTTTAACATAGTGTGTGTTTGAATCTCATTAAAATGAGAATATAATTTTTGGAATAGTGATTGATGGGCGAATGTGTTGTGGAAAAGGGATGAAAAGTTTAGATTTGTGTGTAATATAATTTTATTTGGAGAATGTATGGTTGAAATGAAGAAAGAGAAAAAAAATGAGAATGAGAATGTGATTAAAATGGGTGTCAAACATGGGCATATTGTATTCTCAACTTCCTTTCAAGAACTATCCCACACAGTGTATGTTTAACTTAATGTGCTTTGTTCGTGTATGGTAAACTAGATTTGAGGTTAAGGTACTGACACTAAGGTTATCACACCATAATGTGGGAGGTGAACAAGATGTAGTTTAATTTCCTTAAACAGTCATTCAATCCAAGTGATTTCAGCAGTTGCTCGTGCTAAAGCTCAGTATTCTGATTCAGTACTAAATTTAACCACAACCAACTTTTTTTTTTTTTATGACCAGCCACCAATGTATCTCCCAAATAAACACAATAACCTGCTGTTGACCTCCGGGACATGATGCCCAATCTGCATCAGCAAATCCAGTAATGCCTCTTCTATCGCTCTTTTGGATGCATAAACCTTGTTCATTTGTCCCTCTTAGATATCCAAAAATCCTTTTTATTGCCTTCCAATGTACATCTAAAGGTGTCTGCAAAAACTGACTTATTTTGTTCACTGTAAATGTTATATCAAGCCATGTATGTGCTAAATATTGCAATCCACCTATTGCACTTCTGTATAAAGAAGGTTCTGCAATCTTTTCGCCTTCATTTTTCAAAATACACCTATGTGCTAAACATGCTTCTCCTACCTACTATTCAATGTCTTCAAGAACTCGACTTTTCTATACATTGTTTGGAGTTGTTTTCCTAATCCGTTGATTGAGTTTTATTGTCGATTTTATCTGCAATCAAGCTGCAGTTTTATAGTGGCAACAGCTTAAACTGGAGCTCAAGAAAATGTGTATGCTTCTCACATAATCACATATACATTGCTAACAAGTTTTTAGTATTGTGCCAAATGTGAGTCAAAAAAGGATGATGTATTCAGGGCTAGATCTGCTGGCAACTTCATGTCCCAAATATAAATTTGCAGAGCTGCCAAGTGACGCGCTCCAAAATTTGGAAACGAATTTAGGCAGTTTAAATTCTGCACTCTAATTACGCTATTTGTTAACGTAATTAGCAGAATGAAAGATTCAATCTTGATGTAATAGCAAGTTTCAGGTAAAAATGACCACAAGCAGAACGCAAATTTAAAACCTTCTTCACCTCAAGAGTCGAGTCAAAACCAAATGTCACTCAAAGATTCTTCACCTTTTGAAGGCTCTACAAGAACTTAATCTAAACAGCATACATTCGAAGCAAGAAAAGAATCTCAAACCTGCGTCTAGACAGACAAAAGCCACTAATAACACTAGATCCAGTTTCTCGTTTGCTAAGCTTGTACCATTGAAATTGTTCAAGGGGGTAAATATTGTGAGAGAATGCATATCTGCAAAGAGGAAAATAAATTGTCAAACCAGAAAATTGAAAGGAAATGTCAAGCAAACCACACATTCTTTACAGAAGGAGAATTGTACCCATAAACATCATCCATATTTTAGCTTTATCTAAACACATGGAAACATAGTAATACATCGTGGCAAATAAATCCTGCACCATTTTGAAAAGTAACTACTGACAATAGGCCAAGTAACTCAAGAGTAAATGTCAAACAGACTACAATTTTGCATCAGCTAATAAATAGAAGAACATTACTCAAGTGTTCAGAAAAATAACGAATAAACCTGAAAGTGAGAATCACAAGTTATATATTAGCCATTACAACATCAATCGAAGATTTACATAAGAGATATTGTCGGAGCTAACAGCATCCATGTTTCATTATAACACCATTTTAGTGTTATTTCACACACACAAACACAGCTTGTGTATAAACAAATTCCATTAGAACTAGGAGAGTATATCAAAGAGCATCCACAAGCACTATGGGATAGAACCCAATGAAACCAAAAAAGTACTACAAATTGCATAAAATGAGAAACATTCCAAGTGGTACACTTGAGTAAAATGCCTTAACAACACAAATCATGAAACGAACTAATATTATCATCAATCACCTTTATGTAGGTAACCTTTTGTGTATAGAATGTATATGTATTACACACCATTGTATCAAAATTAACAATATTTCACAATATAACAAATATTACTATTAACAATACATTATGATCCAATCAAAGAACATCCAGTTTTCTCAACAGCCAGTTCCAAACACACTAAAAAGATCATTACAAAATTCGGATTGCACGAAATTGTAGAAAAATGAAAATCACTAGAAAGATCATTATGAGATTTAGATTGAAGGCAATTGTACGAAATTTCAAGACTAACTCACAACATGGACAGATGTTAATATTAAGAATATGCATAATATTTTTAACAAAGGACATCCAGTCTTCTCAAAACCCAGTTCCAAAATCACTAAAAAAGATCATTGCAGAATTTGGATTGGACGAAATTGTAGAAATTCAACACTAACTCACAATATGGACAAAGATTAATACTAATAATCAACATTATAATCCCATCTAAGAACATCCAGATTTCTCAAAACCCAGTTCCATAACCACCAAAAAAGATCATTGCGAAACTTGGATTGGGTGAAATTATAGAAAAATTAAAATCATTACCAAATTCCAATTGGATGGAATTGTAACCAAATTTGAGAGTAACAATATTAACAAGTATTCGTACTGACAATAAATGTTATAATCCCAACATACAACATCCAATTTTCTCAAAACCCAGTTCAAAATCACTAAAAAAGATCATTATGAAATTTGGATTTCACATAATTGTAACAAAAATTAAGACTAAATAACGACATTGACAAATATCAATATTAACAAACAACGTTAGAATAATAACAAGAACATTCAGTTTTTTCAAAACCCAAAATACACAGGCCAGTTACGAAATCATAAAACTAAAGCCATTGAAGACTAACTCACTTAGAAGGAGGGGCTCGTGATGGAAGGCTGGGAAGCCGGGGTGCCAAGAAGAGACGCTTGCTGGAGCTCGAGTTCATTTAACTGAGCCTCCCTGTCCATCTCTATGATAAGCGGCAGTCCCAGAACAATAAACGAGGTGGCCACAATCCATGCGGCCTTGCCCGTGCTCTTCATCAGGCGCTTCGCCACATATGCTGCGTCACAGGCGGCGATCTTGCCTTTCCTCGCGATCGAAGAATCCGAGACTCGGGACAGTATGCTGTCACTGGCTTCATTGGATCTGCTCGGTGATTGATTCTTTCTTCCTAGAGCTGCCATTGTTTTGTACGGAATAGGCCGGTGTGAAACCCTTCTCAGTTTTGTTAAACCCTTAAAATCGAGTTAATTTTCTCTTTGATCGCTCAACTTATATTTGCCGCTTTCCACTGCTCAAGGAAGTTTCTGATATGAGTTTTACCTTTACATTTTTATTTTATTTTTATTTTTTTGAAAAGAGCATGGTACTTTAAATTTTGAGATAGAAGAAAATTATAAAACAACAATGGCTGTAAATCTACTTCTCATTTTAGTATACAATTCAGATTACATTATATATACACTTCACGTGAGAGCTATGAGAAAGAAATTAAGTTAAAAAACACATTTCAGAGATAATATTCTCTCCTATAATAGAATCCATGTGCAATGCAAAACTGATCATTGATCATATAATTTTCTAGGCTCTTCTATTGTACAATCACCAATGTGTGATGATGTAGCTTGGATTGATGAGTCAGATGCCAGATCATTCTCCATTGCTCAGCTTGTACTGCTTCGTCTTTCAACAGTTGCTCGTAAGATGGAGAGTAGATATATGTTACTCCCATCTTGGCCATGTGAAAATAGAAATTTGAAGATTTCAAAGTCTTAGTTAGAATGTCTGCAACTTGAGAACTAGTGCACATATTCAATAACAATGCTTTCGGCTTGTATCTTATTCCGAATGAGATGACAATCAATCTCTATATGTTTAGTTCTCTAATGAAAAGTAGGATTTGTGGCAATGTAGATTGCTGATTTATTATTATAATATAGACTAGCTGCTTGACTATTCTCAATCTGTAAATCTTTGAATATATACCTTAGCTAAGTTAATTCACAACAAACACTTGGCATTGCTCTAGTTGAATAAGTACCTTAGCTAAGTTGATTTTTTGGTAACTTTTGAATTATTTGTGATTTTTGTTGCTTGTGATGATAATTCGAGCAAATTTGGTACCCAAGGTAATTCGGCTAAGCAGTGCTTGAATTTAGTTGATTAAATTTGTCCTATTTAGATTTTGTGGATGAGGAGTAGAATTTTTTGGTTGGAGAGTTTTGTTGAAAATCCATTAGTTTATTCCTTGTAGTTAAATTCATCTCTAGGTGGAGAAATTCTAAAACTTTGTTCGTTGCAGTAGAATTTGGTTTAAAATGGAGATTTGTCGTAGTTTGACCTAAATTCTAATGGGTATTAAAGTTTTGATTGAAGTGGTTTGAAGAGATCAAATTATGGAACAGGGAGAAAAAGTCATTGCAATTTCGCTAGCTAGCCGTTAGTTATGAAGCTTGAACGGCATCGTCAAATAATTAGCAGAACCTTGGCGCCCACCAATGCTCGAGCGGTGGACTGGCGATCCCGCTCGAGCGATGTATATATCCGAAAAAAATTGTTTCCTTCTTTTTGACATGGTTTTTAATCATGTTTCCAACAATAAAATGTTCGTTTGTATCCTATATATAGTCCACGTGGTTTTTGGCTTTCGTATGACTTTATATGAGTTAGAATCAAATTAAAAACACAATATTTTTTATTTTTTCACCATATTAATAAATTTTCCATTCCTCTATCAATTGTTCTTGTATTGTGATTATTACTTCATATTATGTCATATAATTTCGTTTCTTCTATTTCTAACAAATGGTATCAATATACATAACTTTTGTTCAAATAATAACCGAAATTAAATTGTCCTTTGTATTTGAGGAATTAATATTGCTGGACCATATCAACGCAACGATCTAAGATTGTTTTCTATGGAGATCATTATATAAATTTTTTTGTCGACTCAATAAGTTTTAACATTATTTCAATAATAATAATAAAAAAATCCTGTGCTTGCTTTAGAGGAGGTAAAACTCTTAAATACCTTATTATCTCTTCTTCTTATCGTGCTCAAGTTATGGAACAAGGACATGTCAAGGTTTTTTATTACGAAAAATATTATTCATATACATAATGAATGAAATTAATTACATGAAAATGTCATATGTCTAATATTATATATTATCTAATCTTCAAATCAAATGTGCTGAAAATGTAATTTTCAAAGGGAGTTCCGTCATGGTTAGATAACAATATTCACAAATGAGTATGATATTGCCTATAAAACTAGTTTCAAGATTTGGAAAGACTAAACGGGATAGGGAATCAAACTAATTAAAAGATGCTCTAACCGAGGCAGTTGCCTTGTTCACGTTAATGTTGACGTTTTTAATCTCATTCATATTCTGATCAAAGAAAGAAAGACAAGGATGCTACTCCCCAAAAATGCATCAGCCATATGTTCCTGAAAGATTATTGATTCAAAGAGTTGAACTTACCGGATTCACACTATGCTTACCGGTTTCTACACTCCTTATCGGATTTGCACTTACTTACGGTTTTGACAAAGTTACAGTATTTGAACAATATTTATCGGATTTGCACAAAACTTACCGTATTTGCTTAATGCTTACATGTTTTGACAGAGAAAGACTCTGTTTTAAAGAAGAAGAAAATGGAGAAAAAAAAAGCACAGGATTGCATTGTTTCTTGCTAAATATATAGACTTACAAAAACATTTGATTGTCAACAACTTCTACCTACTTCAATCTATCAAGTTGACAACAATACAAAGACCATACTTAGAAACTTACAAAAGTTAAACTATCAACAACTAAAGTACTTAAATCACGTGACTTTAATCATAAAAATTCAGCAACTACTTTGGGGCAAAAAATAAAAAACGTGACAATCAAAGTGACAAACCAATTTCAACACTCCTCTTTGTCACGTTTGCTAGAAACACCAAGATTGTATATCAATGTTTCAAACATTGCCTTTGCTAAAGACTTTGTTAATATGTCAGCAAGTTGATAATCAGATTTGCAATGCAGCAGCTTTATTTCTTTTTGTTCATGAGCTTCTCTGATTGAATGGTATCTGATTTTGATGTATTTGGTTCTACCATGGAAGACATGATTCTTCACCATAGTAACTGTGGACTGATTATCACAATAGATAAATGTGGCATCATCTTGTTTGAACTTCATAGCTATGTATTCAGCTTCAGCTATTAATTGTGCCATGATTTTATGTTTCATTGTATTCCAGCATATGATACTTGAACCAACATAGAATGTGTACTCATAAGTGCTCTTCATATCCTCAAAACTTCCTGCCCAATCACTCTCAGTGTAGCCGGTTAACTTGCATAATTCTAACTTTTTAAACTAGATCCCCATTTCATCAGTTCCTTTGACATATCTCAGGACACATTTGGCTGCTTGAAAGTGCAATTCACTAGGCTCCGTCTAAACCTTGATAGAAGATTTACAGCATATGTATTATCAGGTCTGGTATAAGTTAAGTATAATAGGCATCCAACTATGCTTCTATACACTTTCTCATTTACCTTCTGGCTCCATCGTCCTTCATCAGGTTCAGATTTAAAACTAATGGAGTATTCACCGGCTTGTATCTTTCATATTGAATTTCTTTAGCATTTCTCTGATGTATTTCTTTTGGCAAACAAATATCCCATTTTGAGTTTGAGATATTTCCATGCTAAGGAAGTATTGCATCTTTCCAATATTTGTCATCTCAAATATCGTTTTCAGCTCACCTTTCACCTACTCAATCAAAGTGCAACTGCTTTCAGTAATCAGAAGAATATCCATATATAGTGAGATGATGATCATTTCCTTTTTCTCCTTCAACATCTCCTCATTTATGTACAAAGTTTGCTCATTCATACTTCTCAAAAACCCAAGCTTGCTCAGATGTTCATCAATTTTGTTATACCAGGCTCTTGGAGCCTGTTTCAAGCCATATAGGGCTTTCTTCAGCAAATAAACTTTGCCTTCATCCCCAGCAACTTGGAAACCTTTTGCTGATCAATAAAGATTTCTTCCTCCAAATGTCCATTTAGAAATGCTGACTTGACATCTAATTGGTAAATTACCTAGCCTCTATGAACTGCTATTGCAAACATCAATCTCATGGTTTCATACATTGCTACTGGTGCAAATGTGTTATTGAAGTCCACACCATATTGTTGAGCATACCCCTTCACCACCAACCTGAACTTTAGCTTGTTCACTGAGCCATCTGGATTCAACTTTGATTTGTACACCCATTTTACTCCAATTATATTCTTATCTCTTGGTCTTTCAACCAGCAGCCAGGTTCCATTTTTCTCTATCATATTTAACTCCTCTCTCATTGCAGCCAACCATTCTTTTGAGCTTGCAGCCTTATTAAAGTTTGAAAGTTCCAAAGTGGTTGAATTACACCTAGCATATACATCTGAAAGTGGCCTTGTTCTTAGAACAATATTATCTGAATCGGACTCACTATCAGATGCTGCCTCTTCTTCATTGACATCAACATCAATTATCTGAGGTGTTACTTTTGGAATTTGAAATTGAGCGTCATAAGTTGATTCCCAATTCCAAGAGGCTTCTTCATCAACTTTAATGTCCCTACTAGAGATTATCTTCTTGGTATGAGGATTGAAGACTCTATAGCCTTTTGCATTATTGCAGCCAGTTTAAAAAATTTTGTAAAGAAATGAGGATAAAACATCAACTAACTGTCCCATATTCTCCACAGCGGATGGAGTATGTGAAAGGAAGAATAGAACGATTATGGAGATGGCTAGATGCTTGATGATTGAGCAGAAAGTTCCAAGGGAGTTTTGGGCAGAAGCAGTGAATACTGCTGTGTATGTACTCAACAGATTGCCTACAAAATCATTGGATAAAAAGACTCCTTTTGAAGCTTGGTATGGAACTAAACCAAATGTCTCTCATCTAAAAGTGTTTGGGAGTCTCTGCTATACATATGTACCTAAAGTGAAGAGAGATAAGTTAAGTCAAAAGACTGAGGTTAGGGTTCCATCATTGATACTTTTGTTATCATTGTCCTATGTTTTTGATGTACTAAATCTTAGCTTAAGTTTCATTTTATAAGCTTTGGCTGCTCTATATATTTTTTAGCCAGTTTCTTGCTCTAGTTTGTATGAATAAAAGTTAATATTTTCTTCCTCTTAGAGTTCAAAACAACAACAGTTCCTTTGTCGTTGGAGCTTACAATTCACCTTGTGACTCGTTCCTTTAGTTAATAATCTTTGGGTGTCAATTGATATGTCAACTGATCTATCATTCAATCATAGGCTGGTCCGTCATTTTGTACATCTTATTCTATATAAAGCAAGATTTCTTCTTGATATCTGCAATATTTTGGAAACAATCATTTTCTTATGCATTTTTTTATTTTACTTCTGTATATACAATGTAAGAATTTCGATTAGTAACATATAATATCTAAAAGATATGAAAAATTGGACTATAAAATGAAAATCATTTTTAACAATCATTTTAGTTTATCCTACATAAATAAAAGAGTCACTTGTAATGGTACTGTTCATAAGCCGAGCCGCTGTTTTCGATTTGTTTTACGTTTGATTGGTTTTGGTTATTGATTACTGTTTATCCAAATGGCTTGACGGCTCGACCGACTAAGCCCATTTTTTTTAACGTTTGATTCAATATTTTAAGTTACAAATATTCGTTTTAAGCGATTTAAAATTTGTTGGAAATGTTGAAATGCGGCCATAATAAATATATGATCGATAAATTTTAAATATCAAAATAAATTTACATTAATTGTGAACGTAAAGTCGTGATTGTTTAT
>CAIGRP010099796.1:14380-46386 GCA_903798385.1 Fraxinus cuspidata | reverse complement strand
TTATATAATGGGATGTGTGAATAAGTTATACTTTAATAAGTGATTTACACCTTAGATAACTTTGGCTAGCAAACTAGCCACCACTTCGCACCACTCGCGTCGTGCCCCAGTCTCGGACCCGGCCCGCGCACGTCGCAAAGTTCCCATTGGGCGCTTTAGAGGCGCACTTTAAATAATAAACATAACTCGCGGAGGGCTGTAATAAATTAAAACCTTTAACAACAAATTGAGCTCTCTTACACGATATCACGACAATTGGTTAGACACGTAGAATTGTACTGTGATTATTATTGCTGAAAGACAAAGCTGTATCTACGACATTGCTGTATAAAAAAAGTCCAACAGATCAATCTTACACAAAGTTTAGAATTCTTAAGCAAACATACGGATGAAAAGTATATTTTTACAGTAAAATAATGGGAACTTACCATTAAATACTAGTGTTATTTGATTTTGCACCCTGGTGTAAATCCATCCAGTGCTCTAGAAAGTGTAATCACCAGGTAAACCCCAATTAATATATGAATGGCTAGCATTAAATAAATAGACATTTTATACACATTGTACTCCTGAAAATGAATCTAATATTTTCAACCATTTATACTTTATTGGTGACATGACATGAAAAAGCATTTGGAATCAGAATGACTAAAAAAATTGAAGCTATTGCTATTTTTATTTTCCTCCCAATCTTCAATTTTCCACTCGCAGCATGCTCCATGACAATTGATTTAATTCAATAATTCCCCAAATTCTAATAGCACTTCCAACACCCAAAACCTAATTTCTTTATTCCAATTTCAACGGAATCTCAGGATGAAAAAAAGAAACCCAGATTACAGCAGATGAAAATCTGACAATTAAGATAAAAATCCTCAGTTAATAACACGATGAAGTGTAGCAAATCGCAGTAGGATCAAGACAGTTTTGGAGAGCTGCCGCCGGCGTTAATCGAAAAAAAAAAGCGAATGTGAACAGTTGAAAACCAAATTGGAACCAAATTGGTGTGAAACCTCGGTTTCAAGAATGAACAGTGAAGGATGGATCCTCTCTTTTATGGTAAGTAGGGATATAAAAAAAAGTTATGGTAATAAATTGTAATTTAAGTTTGTCAAACTTATTTTTTATCCACAAATTTTTCATGATTCATGGCTTGCTATTCACTTAGCTCATGTTTGGTTTAAAATTAGATTTTTAGTTAATATTGTAAAAGTTGATGAAATGTGTGACTAAAAAGTTGTGAGTTCTATAAAATGTGTAATTAAAGTTAATTGTTAATTTTGATTTAAACTAAAATCTGATTTTTAATTTCTACCAAATAGAGGTTTAATTCCACACATTTCATAGTCCTTACAATTTATAAGTATTCAATGACTGAAAAGCACTAGAATAAATTTTTAGTGAGTCAATATGATATCGGAGTAGGTAAAGGTTTTAAGTTAAAATCTTATAACTATTTGTTCAGTGAAATTGCGTACGTGTCAATCCTTGATGAAAAATTAACGAAATTAAGACCATAAAAATGAAGTGTGGCAAAACTTGGTCAGACTTTCTCGCAACTCTCTCATTTGCATGATTACATCTATCGCAATATCAATTTCCTGATGTAAATATTAATCAACACACAAATCCAAATTGTTGCATAGATAAGCTCGTCAAAGTCTAGACTTTAAACATGATTTTATTTATGATGTCATCAACCAAATATTCATTTAACCCGAGTTAAATATTAAATCATGGTTAAGTTAGTCACGTGCTAAGCGCCTATGCGAGAAATGTCCATAATTTAAAATAATGATATAATAATAATAAATCAAATAAATATAACGGCGACCTAACAGCGCAAAAGATTCCGTTTGATGAGCTAACGCCGTGAAGTAAAATCCAGTCTTTAAGTGGGACACAATAACGCCGTAACTTAGCGACCTCGACGGTTTACTCGAAAGAAATCGAGACCGTCAGATTTTGTCTCAACGCTCAGAGATGAAACAATAGAGTGAGAACAGGAAACGGAAGGGGTACAAAAATGGGGGTTTCGAAGGAAAAGAGAGTTTTCTTACTTTTCTCTCCATTCAGAAGAAGAAGAAGACTCTCTCTCTCTCTCTGAATTTTCTCTCTCTATTTTTGCATTTCTAAAAAATTGAAATCATTATTTTTGTGGAGATTTGGTGAGTGGAAATGCAGTGAAATATTAATCATCGATGATCTGAATTTTTTTTCTATAGTTTATTATTCTACAATTGCGTGTTCGATTATGGGAATTTGTGTTTTGGTTTTTTTGAATCGCAGGCGCATTTTGGAACGGATTGGAGTTGTTTTGTGAAGAATACTGAAGTTTGGTTTCGTTAGCAGATTGTGAGAAACTGATGCACTCCATTAATGATTCTTCAGTTTTTGAGTTTAATTATGGGATTTACTTGAATGATTTGTTTGGTTTTTGAATCGCAGGCGCATTTTAAAGCAGATTGGACTTGTTTTAAGAAGAATACTGAAGTTTGATATCGTTAGCGGTTTGAGAGAAACTGACGCACTTATATTGGATATGACAAATATTTTTCTACAGGTTCGTCGTAATTGGAATTATTGTTCTGTTTTCGTGTGTTTCCTTGGAGATTTTTTTGCGATAATACGATTTTTGTCTTTAATTTTGGTTTGACAGGTCTACTGTGAGATTGGAAATCAGTTTTAGGACTCGTAAGATCTTGGTTTACTACAAGAGCTGAAAGTCGGAGCCCGGATTCGGTGTCATTTCCCCGGAAAATCCTTATCTGCCGGGAGCTTTATGAGTAAAAGGACTTGAATCAACAGAAATTGTTGTAAACTCGCCATTCTTAAGACTCGTTTGGGAAAGGATAATCGTTAATTCTGGAACGAAAGTTTTGATTATGCAAGGTAAGAAAGCCAGCCATTTTCGAAAATATCACAATATGTAAAGTTTGATTTGAATTTTTCTCATGAAACTTCTGGTTTTTGTACTGCAGAATCAGGGGGCTCTTCTTGGGAATTCTGCAGCCTCTGATATTCTCAGGCTTTCTCGCTACTCACTCTGTTTTGGTGTTCTTCACATTGATTTTTTTCAAAACCAAGGACACCGATTGTTCGGATTTTGTGGATTGAATCGGAGTTTCTTTGCTAGGAACAAGAAGAAGAATTGAATCTACTGGGAGAGAGAGAGATAAGAGGCTTTCAGGTAATGAATGGCGATTTACGTCTGAAGACTGGCCAAAATTCCATCCTCATCTCTTTGAAGTTTCTCGCCTTCGAATTATTTCGTCAATTTGTAATCACTCTCTTCACCCAGATTTACCAATTTGTAATCATTTCAGTTTCCCCTTTAAATTTAAAACCAAAATTTCAGCACCTTCTTCTCACCAAAATTTTCCAATTTGTAAACAATTACGATCATCTTCTTCTTTTAAATTTTCCTACGTAGTTCTTTATGCTACTAAATATTTCTTCAATCTTCGAAACGTTTCTTTGCAGAATATTAAGACATATAATGCGGATTTTCCCAAAAAAATTCTTGAGCTGAATTCTCACCTTTTTTTTTGGTTATTTTCCAATTCTGCTGTCCATTTTGGTACAGATCCTGACCAAAAATTCACTTCTGTTAATGCGCCAGTAATTATCTTCTAAATTCAGAAATATAATCTTCCAATCATCATCAAATGATAAAGTGATTTCGTTTTATTTCTAATTCTGAAGTCAGAATAACCCCAGCTATTTTTATTTTTTTTTCCATTTATATCATGTTCCTGTTTCCACTTATTTTAATTTGCCAGTTAAATTTTAAGCTGTATTTAAGTTAAGGGGGCTAACTCCGTCATTGATCATGATGGCAGGTGTAGAAAGGCGCGATGGAGAGGAATAATTCCAGCACCAATAGAGAAGGAGGATTGTTACTGAGATCCGAGTCATCCAGGTCACCAGTAACGACGTCGTCTGACTTATTTTTGCAGTGGGGGAATCGGAAAAGGCTACGATGCATGAAGGTCCAGGCCAAAGACCACAGCAATAATGATTCTGCCGGGAATTCTGTCCCGTTTAATCGGACAACAGCCCGGGTCGACCGCCGGGTGATTAGGTCGGATTCTAATTCGAACCATCCGAATAATAAAAACTCTACTGCCATTACCAGCACCAAGAGTAACGGGTATTTGAATCTCCGTCAACGTCCAGCTTCTCCGTCTCATCATCGAATTTTGAGGTAATTTCCTTTTTATTCCTATTATTTTCTTTTGACGAGGGCGTGGTTATGACTCTGGGGATTGTGGCACGTGGGTGATGGGGGGGGATTTCTTGTCCTCTACCCATTGGTTTGTTTGAATTATAGAGTTGAGGAGTTTTTCTTAAATCTTGGTTTGGGGTTGGAACTGCTTGACTCGAAAGATCGAGGACCATGGAGTGGTACCCTAAATATGGATTGCAGGACACGTATGTACTTTGTTATAGATCTTAAGAGATTCATATTTAAGTTAGCTGATGAAATTAAAGAGTCAAATTTTATAAATCATACATTGAAGTTCCATATTTTCAATGTTGGTTTCAAGTCTCACGGGTTGCAGTGGAATCATGACAATCACGCTCTACGATCTTGATGTCCACGTTGAACTGGCTCACTAGCCCATGACTAATCAGAACAAAAATTGTTATATTAACATCACAATCGCACAACTCGATTATAACAAGGAGATGTGGTGCTTGAAACTATTATTATAAATCTTGGGAGAGTCCTCCCCTCAAAAGTTAGTCATTAAAGTTAAAAGAGTTTTCATTATGTAAAATCACATACTGAAATCTCATACTTTTTATGTGGGAATTCAAGTCTGACAGCCTTATGGTTAATGGTATGATCGAGTCTGAGATCCAATACTCTATTGGCTTAGGGGTTGGCTGTAAGGTTAAGATCAGAGTGCAATAGGTAATTGGGTGGGTACAAAGAAAGAAAATATGGATGGAGAGGGGTTTTCATTCTTATAATAGAGTGAGAGGCCCATATTTGAATAGAATAATAATTGCACCACACCCACTTGCAAGTGGCGACATTATTGATAGATAGCTTTGGCGTATCTTGTCATATGATCATCTAACCTTCATTCCCTGATTTTATTTTTTGATCCTCCCTTTTTTGGTGAATAATAATTGCTGATTATATATTTAATACCCAAAATTTAAATTAATTGCACTTGAATATAATATTTAATTTCCTAGTGATAGCATCTGATTGGGAGATAGAAAGGTGGGCCACCCATTTCTTTATTTTCCTTTCCAATGTCAATGTATTTATTGTTAGATCCGAAATTAATCTTAAATTGCGTAGGAGAATTGAATCTTAATCTAATGGCCCAGAAAACGCTATCAATCACCATTTTTTTTCTCTACTATATCAGATCAGATGTGCACACGTAGGCCATATTCATTAACACTTTTAAGTTAAAAAAAATAAAATTAGAAGAACCACAGCACAGCCCTCTCTTAACAGCTTCCCCTATTTTTCTACGCATAACCTGTGATCCAGACAGACACTACCCCACAAATATTTTTTTCTCAGTAATTTCTTATTTTCCCATGCTAAAGTTTTTATTAACTTTTTCACTTATACTTTTTTTGGGCTGCTGTTAATTAATTAATTAATTATTTATGATGTGTATGTAGTGACTTTGTTTATTGTCTGTGTGTTTTAGGAATTCTGAGAGTAGTTCTATTGGTGGTATGAGGGGAGGACAAAGCAACGGCGTGAGGGGGGTGGCTTCTCCGGACAGAGGAGGAGGAGACAAAAAAGGTACTGCCAACAATAATACCAATCACAGTCTCAATAACAATAACAAGAATAATGACCACGGCGGAGGTGGTGGGTCGACGTCATCGGAGACAGCCCACGACGGCAAGATAGGTGGATCGTCGGGAAGTGACACGATCCCCACCGTCTGGCCGCCTAAGTTTGTGATTGCCTTGACAAACAAGGAGAAAGAAGAGGATTTCATGGCCATTAAAGGCTCCAAACTCCCTCAAAGACCTAAAAAAAGAGCCAAGTTTATTCAGCGCACCCTCAATGTGAGTTTTTCTTCCTCCTCACAACAATTTACCTTTTTCTTTTCTTGCACCTATTAATTTGTTATAATTTACTTCAATATTTCGTTATTAAATGAAATTAAGTGATTACCATTTACCCAAATCAGAATCCCATCTCCTGCCATGAATGTGAGATACCTTTCACTTTTCATGGATCATTTCATTATTAATTAAGTATATTTTATGTGAATTATTGGTTAAATAGTTATGAAAAATTGTAAAAATTAATTTTTTCGAGAACGAGTGATTGATAATGAGTATATAGCTTCGTAACAATATTAATTATTCAGATTTTGGTAATATTAAAAAGAATTATAAAAAGTGCAGTAAAGAACATCTATCTTTTGTACAAAAAAGCATTTGGGGAGGAGTGGTGTGGTTGTGGAATAAAGTTCCATGTATTTATTATAATTAGTCCTCGTTTGCCTATCATTATTTAATTTTGTTAAATTTATTTTTAATCACATATTTTTAAAATAAAAAAATTTTCATATTTTTTTAATTACACATTCTTTAAATATTTTAAAATTTATTTTCATTTGAGTAATGGTAATCAAACGGGTCTTTAATAATTTATATTAGGTAGTGATAATGATGTATGTGGGGCTGCAAGGTTGTCTTGGCACAATCAACTACTAGAAATTGCTATGCGTAAGGATAACCAAGTAGGTTATAGGCTTACACGTATCTACTTTTTCTTTTTTCTTTTTTTATTTATCGATTTGCTTGACCTTACCTAACGGGGGGAAAGAAAAAAAGAGGAAAGAGGGTATTGCCCAAGGAACCGCGTTTGATAGAGTAATACAATTTTTATTTGGACTTTATTACGAGTAAGGAAGCAAAGAAAGTAAATGAAGGGTAACTTAGTCATAGTAGGAATGGTTTAGCTTATAAGTAATTTTTATAATCATCAGCGAAAAAGATTACTTATTCTTTAATTGTTTATGCAGTTGGTAAGTCCAGGGGCATGGCTGTGCGATCTGACCCTGGAAAGATACGAGGTCAGAGAGAAAAAGGTCTCAAAGAAGGTACAACTCAATTTTATTTTTACTTTTAGTTTTAAATTTTAATAATTTGGTTGAACTTGATCATAAGTAACAATTAATTAATTTATTTATTTATTTCAGAGACCAAGAGGGTTGAAGGCAATGGGAAATATGGAGTCCGACTCAGAGTAGACGAATGTGGAGGAAATTTGTGCACGTTAAATTACACAAACTGGTGTATTTTGTATTTCTTTGACTCCATTCTCAATTTTTTTTTATCAATTTCTAGAAATTTAATAAATAATAATTATGCTGCATTTTGAAAAATAAAAATAAAACCGAGATAAATTACAGAAATTAAAAAGAATTATTCAGCAAGTTATTTGAAATTAATAAATGAAGCACAATTCAAATGGTGCTATTTTACTCCTAATTCCTCAGCTGGTAAGGGGAATGAGTAGAATTTATAGCCCGGTTTATATTTTGTCAAAAAAATAAATAAATAAACCATCTATCTAATTTACCAAAGAATGAACGAAATTCATTATTTTACTATGTATTTATGGTTCTAAATTAAGCTACATGTCCTGTACATGTAAAAAACAAAAAAACAGAAGGAGGCTACACGTCGGAGTAGAATCGTTCACATCATACTTCTGCTGATTTAAAAGCCTAAGAACTTGGGGGCCTAACAAGAACAACGGTTCGAAGGCATTCGGATCAAATTTCCTCGCTAAAAGATAACAATTAGACGACTGCTGATCATTATACGAGCAGTTGTGACCTTCAATTTTCTTTCGACTCCATTCTCAATTTTTAGAAATTTAATAAATAATAATTATGCTGCATTTTGAAAAAAAAAAGGAAATAAATAAAAGAAATTACAAAGAATTGTGCTACAAGTTATTTGAAGCTAATATCTTTGGTAGCCATTTTCGGCAAATTTTAAGATAAAAAATGACCGTTAAAAAATATTTGTGGGTCCCACATGTGAGGGAAAATCAAAAAAGAGGGCTGACTATGATTTGTGACGGCCAAAAAATTCATTTTCTGATTTGAAGAATGGCTACCGAACAGAACAGGCTAAAAAAGTTGAATAAAAATTTCAACTTGAACAGTTCTCTGAAGCTCAATTCAAGTTGTGCTATTTTACACTTGGAGATAGAAAGGAATAAAATAACCCATTCATTTTCTTCTTTTACTCATAATTCTTCAGCTGGTCGGGTGACTGAGTCGAATTTATACCCCGGTTTAATTTGCATAGCAATGAAAGTTTATATTTTGTCAAAAAAAATAAAAATAAACCATCTATCTAATTTACCAAAGAATGAACGAAATTCATTATTCTACTGTGTATTTATGGTTCTAAATTAAGCTACATGTCCTGTACATGTAAAAAAAACAAAAGGAGGGTACACATCAGAGTAGAATCGTTCACATCATACTTCTGCTGATTTAAAAACCTAAGAACTTGGGGGCTAACAAGAACAAAGGTTCCAAGGCACTCGGAGCAAATTTCCTCGCAAAAAGATAACAATTAGACGACTGCTGATCATTATACGAGCAGTTGTGACCTTCAAAAATTCTCTTCATGAATTCTTCTGTAATATCTGCTCTTCCAAATGTGCCTGGGTGAGCTCCGCCCCTCGACCAGTCCACCCAAGTGATACTTCTATTTGCCAGAAGTTTTCCGGCTTCAATTGTTAACATAGTTGGAAAATAGTGTTCGTCCACATAACATGCTGGCTTGCAGAATTCGGCAAACTTTGGATAGTATTTCGTGTCTTCTACAATAAATAGAGCAAGATCTCTGTTGATTTCAAACCACTGAGATCCCTTCCGCCACTGGGTGATGTTAACTTCGGGTAACATTTTCTCACTGTAGCGTCCTCTCCCATAAGGTCCCGGATCATCAAATGCGCCAAGAAAGCTATATTTGGATTGGTTTATATAGTTGTACACGGTGCTGAAGTTGTACAGAGGAATGCACGATTCAGAAAGTAGAACAAACCATTCATTGGAAATATCGAGCAAGGCATTAGCAATAAGTCGTCTCTCAGCATCACACATGCTCATCTTTCCCCATTCCGCGACCTGTTCAGGATGTGATCAAATGATCATCAGAAACTCTGTTTCATGCCTATGAAGTCCAGATTATTTTAGCTCGAAGCATATGCCTATGTAAGAATACCATGTCCAGATAAAATGTAAACCAGATTTTCCGATAAATAACAGGGCAAAAGGTTTCTTTTCATCGGAGTCAACTTCAGAAATCTAATCTACCTTAGAATGACAAACTCTTGCTCCAAACAAAAACAAAAGATGAGGAAACTATAAACTTGGGAGTCACACCCTCCTGAAAATCCACAAAATAATTATTGCCAATTGACCAAAGTGATAAACAATAATTTCTTCTAAAGACATTCCTTAGTTACATCATCAAGACACTAGAAGTCATATTTGGTACCAAATACGACGACGAATAGTAGTGAGGTCCTGAGATCAGATAAGCCTTTGGGTAAACCTCGGAAATCTTAATAACGTAATAACAGAGGTAACACTCTAGGTGATAAACTTACAACTATATGACTACAACTAAATTTACATACTCAAAAAGCATGGAATTCGTGTAAATTGACAAAATCTAATATTTTTTTTTTTTTGCAGTTAATTGATAAAAGAACTAACAGAAATCAGATTACAAAAACATACCTGACTTGGTATTTGTCTCTGGTAGAAAACCGACGAGGATGGAAATTCGGCCTGAAACGACGGCAATGAATGCATGTAGATCGAATACAGCCCCTCTTGCCCCTTAAAAAACCTCTCCCAAAGAGGTGCTAATGGCAATGGCCCTTTAGTCAAGAACATAAAGGCAATCTTAGGGATCCTCTTAAATGGATAGTTCTTTATCCGGGGAATTAATGAAGCCCTCCAAAACAACTCCTTGTCACTCATTGTGTGCATCAAATTCAATGGGGGCTTGATCCAATGCTCTAAATTATTCAGTTCTTCTTGAATGCAGGGTTGTAAAGTAGGCCTAATAGAAGGCACAAAACTAGTAACTCCAAAACGCCTAATTGTATACACACTAATTACAGAGAAGACAAAACACAAAACCAGGAAAAGCACAAGTAATTGAAGTAGCCGTTGAGGCAAAACCCTAGATTGGCTTGTCCTGCTTATTACAGTAGAATCTTTACCTTCTTCCATAAGTATAACCTTCGATGCAAAAAGGAAAAAGGAAAAAACTACATCAAACAAAAATTTCTGCGTTACATAATTCTCAGCTTATCAAATCAAATAGATCCAAAAATTTTCAGTACTAATAAAGAAAACCAATCCCAGAATTTCCTTGATCGCACTAAACTATCAGATACTATGAATGATCTTGAATTTTCACGAATTTCCCAGAACCTTGAGTATGCACCTACTTTCCCAAAATACTAAGCCCCAGAATCTTGAATTTTTTTAGTAGGCCGATTAAAGGAGATTAAAGAAAAATCAAGAAATCGAGTTTTTTCTCTGCAGAGGTAACAAGTTACGCCTCAAGACTTCGCACAAGCTAACTAGAATATTCCAGAGAGATCGGGGATAAATATGTTGGACTAAAAAAGGGTATTTTAAAAGTGTTTTAACTAACTCGAAAGTGCGATGGATTTGATTTGGGAAGAGGGAATAACTGTTGGGTAGTTTCTTTGATTTAGTCTTTCTCTTCTAAACTTGCGCCGGATATTGGGCAATATATAGATGCGTATATCGAGAGAGAGAATTCCAGTAAGTGGAAAAATCTATAGAGAAGAGGGGGTGGGGGTGTTTTTAGAGTGTTTTTCACGTAAGAATGACTTGCTCACTTAACGATGGAGGAAGATGTTGTAATTAACGTTGCCACTGAGCGGTTTTTGTTTGTTGCCACCAAAAGATTCGATGTCTTTTAACGGGACTTCTTTGTCAATGCTACTAAGGCGATTTTCTTCATATATATATATATTGTTTTGAATAATGAATTTCTAAAAAATATATGATTGAAAAATAGAAAAAAGTTTTGAATTTACTATATAATATTTTATTGTGTGAACGTATAATTGAAAATGAATATGTAAAAACTATTGGTAATGAAATACTATTGGTGATGGATGGCATGATTCTAAGATAATGGAATCAAGATTTATTTTTCTACTAAAATTTTGATACTTCAAAACTCGGATGATTTGTTATTAAAGGAGGAGTGGTCAAAGAGACTGCGGATTTAGTTCATGTTTGACAATCATTATTTCAAAATTTTTTATTTTACATATTCATTTTCAATCACACATTTATGCAATAAAATATCTTGCACGACTCCTTCAAGGGTGGTTGAGTTGATGGAGCATGCGAACGCGTAGAGCAAAAGTCACGAATTCGAATCTCCTGTCAATACTTTTTCAGTCGAGCTCGTCGCACCAGGCTTGCCTGTGCGGTTTACATCTCTTGTGTGGTTTATGATTAACTGCACATGAAGCGGGGTTTACCTAGTGCGCACTCACAGTGATCGAAGCTCCGCTGGCGGATAGCGACTGAGGATTCTACGTCAACAAAAAAATAAAAATAAAAAATAAAATAAATAAAATATCTTGCAGTAAACCCAATTTTTTTTTTATATTTTAATCACACACTGAAAATTCACTAGTTTAAACTTTATTTTTGCCAAATAATGACCATCAAACAAAAGCTTAGATTTGATTGTGTAGTGTTTAGTACGAAAATGAATCATGTTATATGTACATAAATATTGACACAATGATCTATACCCTTGTAAGTTATCAAATTTTTGATACAATGATCTTGACAACACATTTTTAATCAATTGTCAGACTTTTGACAATAAGGGGTGTTAATCAAGATGTATACTTTGTGTGTATAAGTAATTTAATCCTACGAAAATATATATCATTAAATGGTAGATGTAAATCACGTATATTTGTATGAATAATGCTGCTTGAACATGTGCTTTTGATAGGGGATGTGTGTAGCACCTACATGGATGCTTATTTTTTTCCTAACTGTCGAATGAACAAATGACACGTGTTACCTAATTAGCATGATTTTGTACAATGTAACCTTAACATTATTGAAACCCAGTAATACTATTACGTAACATTATTCTTGTCTAAGTGTCAGTACACATTGTTGGAGTGTAAATTACTTGAACTATACTTTATGTACAGAAGCATGGTTTATAGAAGAAAATCAAATACTCACAATGTGGGGGTGGGGGTGGGGGTGGGGTTTCATTTTTTATTTCGGTGGACCCCACACGTGAGTGGGTGTAAAACTTTATTTTTTGTGTACATGTGGTTTAATCCAAATTACTATGCCATTCTGGTTACAACTCTTATCATTGTTAGTTAATTTTATTAGTTTGTCTTGTCCATTGGATTTTAGTTTTATAAGGCCACTGGTTTATAGTAAGTTATAAATAGTTTGCTAGGATCATATCACTTTCCTAATGTCAATCACTGTCAATTGTCCATGTAACAAGAGAGGCATTATTTCTAATTAATCCATTCATTTTGGGAAAAAATTACACTCTTAGTCATTGTTAATCCTGAAAAATGGATCTCCATGTGGTCAACAGAAAACAACTTCACGTATATTCCTCCATGCACACTTGGTCACGAACACTTTTGACGATTAAGTTAGTAGATGATAATTACAAACGACTAATTCCGATAACGGAAACTGCTGAAATTTCTATATTAACTTAATAGGGGAGGAGAAATAGTGAATTCTTAGTAGTGAAGTTACATTTTTTTACAAAGGCATAGAGCACAAGTTATAGAGAAAGAGGTGGAAGAAGAACCGTTGAACGGTCCAACCAATCCAGCATCGTTGCGTGCAACACCGCTTACTTTCGTGGCAATATTAGCGCTGTCATTAACGCACAGGCAAGGTGATATTTGCTCTAAGGGAGAAGTCTGCACTAGTAATGGAGTAGAAGAAGAGATCGGAATGTTCTGATTGGAGCCAATTTTGATCTTAGGCGACGTTTTTACAATGTGGTATTTCTGATCTCCAGTGTTGGATCAATAGCGGGTTGACTTTCGACGATGGAAGGCATCTTATTAGGTTCTCAGTAGGGTTAGCGTGTGGAAATGGAAATTAGGGAAACGTGGCATTATTCTTGTATATAGTTGGAAGTTGGTGGTGTAGATGCTGATGGTAGTGGTAGCGGTGGAGTGGGATGTGATAAAGATCACAATAGATAATATTTGATATAAAAAAAAAATGAGATTACGATTAAATTTGTAATTGTAACTCATAATTTGTTAAGTTGTGACCAATTAACTTAATATTTTTTTATCGAATAATAATTTGTGATTAATTAATTTGATAATTTGTAGCCGTCAAATAAGCCCTTGTTTGAAATCCATTTTATTGAAAATGCATTTTCCTCTCTTCTATTTAATCACATGTTTCAATAAAATAATATTACACGTAAATTCAAAACTTTTTCATCTTTTTTAACTACACATTCTTAAAAATATATATATTCCAAAATATATTTTTTTCTCCAAAATTTGATTTTAACGAAGCCCAAACATTGACAAAGTTGTAACCTATAAAATTTGTGATTTATGATCAAGAAATAATATGCAACTTATTAATTTGATAATTTGTGGCCGCAAAATAATGTGATACTCATTAATTTGATAATTTGTGATCTATAAATAAGTTATAACCTATAAAATTTATGATTTGTGATCGAAAAATAACGCTTTATCAATTAATTTGATAATGTGACAGATAAATTAGTTATATTCTATAAAATTTGTGATTGTAACGTTTTGTAATTGTGTCCATAAACTATATAATATTATGACATTAATATATTTAATTAATTAATAAAACTTGTTTAATTATCTATTTAATTAAAGTAATTTGAATTATGACCGAAATTTTGAAACTTTAAAACAAGTTTCTTAATTTTAAAATTATATCTTATAACTAGACATATATTGTTCCCTTTTAAAAAACGTGCGACGATTTAACAAAAAATTAAACGCTTTACGCTATTGAGACTAATTATACAAGTATTATTCGAGGTTGGGGCAAATGAATAGAAACCATCTCTCTCTCACACATACAACCCGAATTATACAAGTATTATTCGAGGTTGGGGTAAATGAATAGAAACTCTCTCTCGATGTCAAGTTCTTTCGTACTTTATTTTTTTTACACCTCACGTATACCTACCAAAACAATAAATTAGTGCATACAAAACACGTGTAATTGTAAAATTGTAGAATACAAATTGAATATTAGGATACTTCAACGGATCCAAGTAACAACTTTTGTTGATCTCTAAATTGTGAATCTACGACCTTAGTGAACATCAATAATATAATGTTGTGATCCACCTCTAACATAACTCAAATCTCACATTTCTATTTCCACACCTCCCTTCCAATTCCAGCATATTCCCCTTCATTTGACAATCTTCGCCACCAGTCACCCTCGATCCACAGTGAGGTCTACTTTCTGACTGAATTCTTATCGAATATGAACTATTAACATACCACTTGCTAGTCTCTCCCTAGTATTTGGATTGAGCCATAATCCCAATCCCCAGAGCAATACTACAAATTCGCACATGCAGATTTTGGGCTTGTTTGGTAAGATTTTTTAAAAGTCAAGAGATGTTTCCGATACTAAGAAGCTACTTTTAAACCTATTTGAATATTTGTTTTGAAAGCAATTTGTCAAGATATAAGAACTTTTAGAGAGGGCTGATCCTAGGTGGCTTTTTCAGTAAGCTCTTCCAAAAACAGATGCAACAACCTTGCCAACTGAACCCTTACAGTGACTGAGCCTCGATGTGTGAGCTACGAGTATTCACTGCTGTAGGTTTTCACAATAATAGAGAATGAGATCAAAGTTTTCCTCCCACCCCTATCATACCTCACAGAAAAATGATCTCATTTCTATATAATGCAGGAAGTTAGGGCGACCTAATACAATAGTATGAATACCCAATATAACGAGTCTCCACAAAGTTCAAAACTTAGATTACCAGGATGGTTTCCATCAATTCCTGACCTAAATCCAAATTTTAGCCCTTACAAAAAGTAGCACGAGAGAAAACCCTAACAGTTTGGATAACACTAAGATACAATTAAATATAGTCACAAATTGTTAACAATCAATTAAATCAGGAGGGCAGCATAGTTCTTAAGCCATGAGGCCTGCCACTAGTCAAATGCAACTAACTTATTTGAGACACACTGTCAGGATTAGGCATGAAATTTCAATAATTGTGCAAGTGTACTTGAACAAATAACAAAAGGCGCTTTTCCAAAATGTATTTAGAAGTTTGCACGCGACTTTGTTCATTAGCTATATTCATTTCAACATAATCCCAGTTATTTTTACCCTGAAACAAGTTAGTCTGACTTCCCACTTTATGTAACAAAGCAAACACGGGTAGAAATGAATGACCTACTTCACAACATTGAATGTAGCACGGAGGTTGGAAATCATGACTGGGCACTCTCCCTTCTCATCATATTCAGCAAACTCTCCTCCCGATAAGTCAATGTCGTTAAATTTCGTCCCTTCAATCTACACAAAAGATAAAAACAGGCGAATAAAACAAAATAAACTAGAAAAGAATCTTAAGCCAGCAATCTAAAGATGTAAGATTGATACAGTACATAACACACATTTACTGATCCTGACTGAATGTGCAAGTGAAGATATCCCATAAAAAACACTTAATAGTGAGATATGCCACATGTTAGCAGATTATGAGATTGACAAAACATCATATGCACGTAACTGTGAAGGCAATTTAAAGGGAATATTGCTAACTTTTATTTTTATTTATTTTTTAATTTATTTGGTGGTGTATAACTTGCAAACATAGCATTCAAATGGGGTAATAGATATATTATGTAAATGGACATAAAATCACATTTATGCAAGTAAACAGTTTTTACTAGCATGAGAACAGAATGTAAGGTAAAATGAAAATAAATTGTAATCTAACACGTATCCCAAATTATGTCAAACCATTTCGTAAACAAAGCGCAGCAGCAAAGTGCATGGCATGTTAGCCAAACCTAATTAGGAAGATTTCATGAGTGTAAAAGTGATCATGAACAATAACTCTCTTTCCCCTACAGGTACTGCAGCAGTTTGGTCATTGCAGCTGTTCTAATTAAGTTGGAAAGAAATCTCAGAAAGTTTAGAAATCTCAGAAAGTAAGTGAATGAAACAAATTTGAAAGGTCAGTATGAAGTAATAGAAACACTATATGACAAACAGAAGAAAATAAAGATTGGAATACAACTTAAGATTCAAATGCAACTTAATTTTTGGAACTCCTTGTTACATTATTTAGAGCATTTAGCAAGGTTACATCTACATTACCGAAAATATTTACGAATTACTACCCAAAGAATCCTGAAAAATGAAAGAGAATCAATTCACGCAGAAACTTCAGGTTCCAACAGACGATCTTAAGATATCTAAAAGCATAATTGTTTCAGTGATTATTGCACCTTCGTAAAGGTCCAAAGAGGTCAGCAATTTTTTATACCACCTCCTTCCTCCAGAAAAAAAGGATCATTTACCCCTTAAAATCGAAAGAGTAAAAGGGAAACATATCTGAGGAGCTTTTTCAACTGAAAAATCGATAAAGCTGAGAATATAATAGCATATTGCAGTTATAAAAATCCATATATCACTCTGGTATGATTGTGCGATTGAATAGCAAAAGTATCATCCAACTGTATCATCATGTACCCGAGCAAGAACTTACAGATTCGGCTTTCCACCCACTACCAAATACAAAATCCACAGGCTCAAAACCTCTGAAGTCAAACAACATCAGAGGTGCATACTTTCCAGCCTCAGCAAGGTCATGAGTAAGAGGAGAGCCTCGGCCAGCGATCATAGTAACAGTTCCTTCCCTAGAACAAAATTTACACTGGGAATGCAAAGAGATCAAATAGAATGTTTAGTACTTACAAAATTCATACCAAAAAAAAAACATGAGGATCCAAGAGTGACCAAATATGACAAGATAGATCAAATTAACATTTATTAACCTATTCAAGCTTTTCACACTCAATATTCTCGTGAATATTTACAGGGCCTTTTCTCTCTTCTGCAAGTTCCTTGCAGAAAATTATTTGATCTCTAATTTGATCACAAAGTTTGAATCCCTGAATGTGTCACGTGTGCTCATATATTTTAGCAAGCACAGATAAGCACAAACACTCAAGTATAAAAGGAATTTTAAAAACTAATAGACTGGTTCATGCAAGAGCAAGAGCAGAGGCATGAAATTATACCTTCTGAGCAAGATGGACATC
This sequence comes from Fraxinus cuspidata, assembly GCA_903798385.1. Taxonomy (NCBI): domain Eukaryota; kingdom Viridiplantae; phylum Streptophyta; class Magnoliopsida; order Lamiales; family Oleaceae; genus Fraxinus; species Fraxinus cuspidata. Next base: position 28,970 of record CAIGRP010099796.1, on the reverse strand, counting down.
ACTTCTGCCTTTTGCAGAAGGAACAGTTTCATTCAAGCTCACACAAGTCTCTTTCTGCGTTACCTCTCCGCAATTTCCACATTTCAGCTGCACAAATTCAACAAAAACAAAATGATTAAAGCTCAACATGCACATAAATTTTCTGTAAAAAATGATTGTCAAACCTACTTTAAGTACATTAAGAACGAGATTTGATTCATAAAATTTGCTTCAGATAATCCATATGAAATTTGACTCCTATATAAAAATGAAAATCAGGCCGATAATAAGGACACAACAAAAAGAGGGTGAGAATCAACTTAATGATGTAAGACACACTCAAGGGGAAAAAATAATGGTAGCACAGACAACTACAACGTTTAATTTTTTTTGTCAGTCACAACAAAGAAAAATCATCATCATGTTGTCTGCTATTAAATTGAGCATCCAAGATGAATGCTTCCAAAATAACTAAATGAACCATCTAAAAACACATTGAGCTTCAAATCAGCAGTCAAACTGTAAATTTTTTATGTTGTTGGAGTCAATAAATAACTCGACCTTATCAAGTTAACTTAACATACATGGTTGAGTCTATAAAGTTAACTTGACAAGGTCAAGTTTCGGAGCAACTCCATCTTGTCAAGTTGACATAAGGCGTATGTGTTTCATTATTCTTCTATCATTATTTTCTTCTTTTCTTCCTCCCTCTCTCGTCCTTTTTCTATGTTTGCATATACAAACAACTCAACTCATGAGTCAAACTCCGCTCCAATATTGCCTCAGTTAATGTTCGTCTATATTTTCCTTAGAAGTCTAGGGATGCTCATTGAGAAAATCTATTGCTGATTTGCCAAAGTTGCTGCAGATTGTAATGAAAGGCCGACTATTGAAAATTTTCTCTCTCTAGATCAGAAGGACAATTTGTCGGTTATGGATTGTTGATTAGTGCAGGGAGACCACTTTTAAGAAAGTAAGTACAAAAACTAAATACAAGGAAGAATAATGAAATGATCTTAATGGAGCCCCACATTGCTAAGTTAAACTTTGTCTAGAGGACATATAGGCTCACATGCTAATTTTAAAGATAGTTCCATACAATGTGTTTGTAACAACGGTATCAATGCAGCCATCCTTACGGGAATGCTGGGATGGAGCGACCCCGGGGGGGTGGGGGGCTTCCAGAAGGAAAAGAAGTCTGGATCATGATCCGATTGAGTCGGTTGTAAGAGTTTACCAAGCATGCTTTTAACAAATTATAACACACGCAGACAGAGATGTACCGCAAATCAAGTAAAATTACAATTCAATCGTTCATATGTAGAAATTTTGGATAAGTTATATATAATTACTATCATACTTCTAAATTCTAATCATTAGTAACCTTATAAGAACAACAGTGGTAACTAAAACAGTAAGTACAAAATCACTAACAATTTCAATCACTACGATCAGATTCCACTCATACCAGTCACAACATCTAATCGAAATCTTATACATACAAATATTGTAACAAATAAGTCAAAAACCAGAAATAAAAGGAAACCAAACCATAAACCCCCACGTTTTCTGAGAAATATCAACAAAAACACTACTAAATTAAATAAAAAACCTCTTTATTAAGTGAAAATACAAATATACGCGCATAAAGATAAAGAAATGTACACACCTTGAAGTAATAGGTGAAGTTAGGATCATCACAACCGCCTTGAGGCTGAAGGTCAGTGAGATTCTCGAGTTCCGCGGCGATCATCAACATGTAGTTCACCATTTTTTCTCCAGAACCAGCTTCAAATTCACGCTTCTCTCAGTCTCACGGTGTGTGCGCGCGAGTGAGAGATCTGGGGGTATTGCAGGGGCTCACACTTTCCTTTTCTCTACTGAGGTCAACTGTGCAGTGTGAAGTAATCGCATTGAGTAGCAGATAAATCGTGTTAGCATATTAAGATATTTTCATTGGGTAGCATTTGGATCGATGGCTGGGAATTTATTATTTACGAGGTGACCTCGACTTATTCACTGGGTGACTTAGGAATTGTTATCTTCGTGTTTCAGTTTTCAGTTTTGAATTTTGAATTTATTTTGAATTTTGTATTTTAAGTGTCCATTTTGAAATTGCTGAAAACACGTTCTTTTTGTTATTTAAAAAATGAAGTTTTGACTTGATTTTAATTGAAAATAGTTAGAACGACAATTTTGACTTTTTCATTTTCTTTGTAAATTTTAAAATCGTTTTTGGAAATTCATTTATGAAAATAAGTAAATAAACATGTTTTCAACGTTTTCGAAAATTGAAAATATCCTGATAACAGCAAAGAGAATAGACTCTTAGTTGTTCTAAATTCATGTGTTTCCAATTAAGATTTTAATGACTTTAAAAGAATTCATTTAAAATCTAGGCTTCCTTTATAACTCATGGATCCATACGGATTTTATTAATATATCGATTTTAAAAGATTTGGATGGATTTTAAACTTAAAAATACATATAATAAACTCTTTTGAAATTTCAATATTTTTAATGAGATTTTTATAATTTTGTACTTTCCATAATGGTATTGTCAAAAGCTCAAGCAAATTGCAGACACGGTATCCACATTTCTTGTGCAACCCAGTCGATGGCTCAGTAGATGCAACATGTAGCCTGGGATCGGAATGGACCCCTTGACACTCAATTCTGATGTGACGTTCGTGAAGCATGGGGTACTATTTGGTTATTCGTGATCAAGAGGCATTGTTATCGTGACTTGCTCGAGTATTTCCTGCAGCATTAACAGAGGCATTAGCGCTTTGGGAGGGCATTAATTTGTGAAATATGTAGGTTTGAAGATTGTTAATTCACAATCTAAACTCGAACAATAAGTTAGTCCTTAATTCACAAATTGCTTATGATATTGTAGTACCTTTTTTTTTTTTTATGTTGACGTAGGAACTCACAGCCGCTACGCACTGGGTAAACCTCGCTCCATCTGCAATAGCTCGCAAACCACACAGGAGAGATAAACCGTTGTAATAATTCTTAGTGAGGTAGGATGTGGATATAGTTATTTTACACTTAGAATAGGAATAAAATAAACGTGTTTGCTTCATTTGCTATCATCTCCCCATTCGATCGAAATTGGTCAATTGGTTACTTTCTCAGTATGCTAGGAGTTCTTGGCGATTTATCTAAAGGGAAATGATAAATGGTTGACTTCGGTTTTTATTTTTTTATTTTAAAAAAAAATTGTATCCCTTAGCTTTTGAGCTAAACTGAAGTTTTCATACTTAAGCCTCCCATTAATTAGTATACAACACATGTTGTTAATGATAATTTTCATCCAAAAAATCTGTTAGCGAGATTCAAATTGAGCGAAAATTATATAGTTGATTTATTAATAAAAGGAATGTGAGGAATAAAAGTATGAAGAAAAAATGCCGAGGACACAAGTGTAACAATGAGTAAATATTATGGACATTTTATTTAATTAAATTATGGTGTCAATATATTTAACTTGCACTGGGTTGGAACATGTTTGCCTAATTTATTTTATTTTTTTGAAAACCACTATGAGGGTGGAACTTTATTAAAACTAATTTAAATTAGTGATGATTTCCTATCAATGGAGTTCCCTTATTCGCGTTTGGGTGGCAAGCCATGAGCATACTTACCCTGAGTCAAATGGATAAGGAGTACCCCTTCGGGGGTGGCCGAGTTGGTGGAGCAGGTGAGCTCGGAGACCGAAGGTCACGAGTTCGAATATCCTGTCAACATTTCCTCGGTTGAGCCCGTCGCACATGGTTTGCCTAGTGCGATTTATCTCTTTTGTGTGGTTTGCGAGTTATTGCACATGGGGCGAGGTTTACCCAGTGCGTACTCACGAGTAGCGGCTGTGGGTTCCTACGTCAAAAAAAAAAAATGGACGAGGAGTAGATCTATCTCCCAGCGAATTTGAAGGTAGTTATCGCTTTGAGGGTCTGCGTTTTCGAATAGATAAATTAGCCTAAAAGTGATGAAAATGACCCAATGAAAACCTAATGTACATCTTAGGAAGGAGGTTGGTTGAGACTTTAAAACCAAGTGTCGACTACAATTAACCAATGGTATTTTACGAGATGGAGAAACACTAAGTGGGTTGGACAACCATTTACAGTTGATGGGCATATTATGGACAGGCCATAGAAATTACGGACATTGGCTTTTTATCCCAATGCAATACGTAGAATAGAAAGTACATACAAGAATCTCATTGCTCTAAATCTTCTAGTAAAAATACAAGTAAACCGTACACGGTGGTACAAAAAGACGTGTATTCATTTTCTGAGTTAGGAATTAAGGTTGAAATTATAAATATGTCGAAACATGCCACTCCACACGCACAAAAGAAGCAATAAGGCATTATAAGAAATCATCACACCATGGTTTTATCACTGTTCTGTTTCAATAATTCAAATAGCGAATGAAATCTGAATGATTGGAAAGTAAGTCATGCAAACTATGAGTTGTTTAGCACTTCTATAATAGTACATTTCTGCATGCCCCTTCTCCTGCACTCTTTGTGGAAAATATACTTGCAAAACACACTTCAACTCAGAGCCAAAATAAACATTTTTCGTTTCAGATAAAAGCAGATTTTTGAACTTGCTTTTTTGATCATCTCTTTTGATATAATTATGGGATTTAAATGGATGTTTGTTTTATTACTAGGAATTATTTTTACCTCTGTCAGCAGCAGATTTGTGGAGAATGAATATAGGAAAGAAAACTTTCAGGAAAGCCAAGCAATTAGAAGCATTCAGGTATGCCTTCATCACCTACATCCCCATTCTCTTTCCTCGTTGGACATTAAATTTTACTATTAAATCAATCGACGGAATAAGTAGATAGTATTCGTCATCAGTCTTATCTGAATCGAGTTCCCCAACGTACATTTGCTCAACAATGTTAAGATTTGTGGTCTATCTTAAAAGGTCGATCTTATTAAGAGGAGTAACACAAACTCTTATAAATTGGTATATATTTTTATCTTTATTCGATATGTGATTTTATCCTTAACATGTCCCCGCAAGATGGTGGCTCGTTTGAGCAGAACAAACTTGAAATCCGTGTGCTCAATTTTTATTTTTATTTTTAGTCTTAATCGGATCGAATCTCTCGTTGGAGTTTAATGAGCTCTAATATCATGTTAAGATTTGAGAGTTCATCTTAAAAGGTCAACCTTATTAATAGGAGTAACCCAAACTCTTATAAATTGATATATATTTTCATCTTTATTCGATGTGAGATTTTATCCCTTAACAAACACGAGGTATTATTGATTGCATATAATATTTTCATTTCGTGTTGTTAGAGTGAAGATGGAGATATTATTGACTGCATCCATATCTACAAGCAGCCATCTTTGGATCATCCCTCTTTAAGGAATCATAAAATCCAGGTCTGTATAAATTTCTAATGTGATTATGATTCGAATTATGTGATATTTGCAAGATGACAAACCAAAAAAAAACCAATTTTCATGCAGTTGGCCCCCAGCTATGATCTAACAAAAAAGACCAAGAAATCGTTTGATGAAATAAATAGAGACTCTTCCGAGACTGTGACGACACAGCTATGGCAGAGAAGTGGTAGTTGTCCTGAGGGGACAATTCCCATCCGGAGGATAGAAGAGAACAATAGTTCGAAAGGAGATGTAGTTGAGAAGTATGGGAGAAAAAAGCTGGCTTCCTTCCATGACAACAACAAGAAGCAATTAAATGAAAGCAAAATGCTAAATCTTCTACAGCCAAACCATTCAGTATGTACATTCCCTTATGATGTTAGTCATCTGTTTCTTTCTAGAATTCCGTCTTTTAACTTTTTGTCGTGTGAATAGGTCGCAATCTTGCTTACATTAGGATTTGCGTACTTGGGCGCCAAAGGAGATATCAAAGTCTGGACGCCGCAAGTTGAATTAGACGATGAATATAGTACTTCTCGGGTAGCTCTGAGGAGTGGCCCTCGGTTGGACTATGATGCAATTGAATCTGGATGGGCAGTAAGTATAATCACTCTAATAGTTTAAGTCTATATTAATCTCAAAAAAGGACTTCATATAGACAATCATTTGTTTTTCATTGTACATGAGCAAAAAATAGTACTATGCTGATAACAGTAACGCCTTCATATATTGGGATTATTCATCTATGAAGCACTTTATGCACAAAAACGACGACATTACAGGTAAATCCCAGCGTTTATGGAGACAGGCAAACTCGACTATATGTTTATTGGACCGTAAGTTTCCTAAGTATTGTCTATTTCGCCTTATCAAATGTTCCATAAACTTTTTATAGCTTGCTTTGCACACAAAATCTATATATGTTTCACCACATTATGTTATGTTCATACCAGGCTGATGGTTCGAAGAAAACAGGTTGTTTTGACCTCACTTGTCCCGGTTTCATTCAAACCAGCAACCAGATAGCGCTCGGTGCTGCCATCCATCCTATCTCAAACCCTACAGGACTTCCATATCAGATAACTGTTTATATCTACAAAGTTAGAAAATCTAAAAAGCTCCTCTACAATTTACCATTCCATAGTCAACATCAATCAAATATAGCCCCAATTTGGTTTAGTTTAAAAAGTCGATAAAAATTTAAGTCAAAATTAATAATTAATTTTAATTACACATTTTATAGCACCCACAACTTTTATCGAGTTTTGAATCATACATTTCATCAACGTTTATCAAAATTTACTAAAAATATAATTTTTAGCTAAACCAAATAGAGGCATAGTGAAATTTCATATAACATCTTCAATGAGTACCTTTTTTTCTACAGGACCCAAACACAAGCAACTGGTGGGTGCAATATGGGGAGAGAATCAACATAGGATACTGGCCATCTGATCTCTTTGGTATGTTAAGAGCTCATGCTGAAACTGTTCAATGGGGCGGCGACGTTTAAAGCTCCAGGGTTGGTTAACAATCTCGTCTAAAAACTTAATACACGTATTCATTTAAAGCCTACCCGTGCACATTTTTTAATGGATGCAAGGCCAAGATACAATATGTATTCATTTGAATCTTGTCTTCGACAGGTAGGAACTCATCCACACACGGCTACGGGTATGGGCAGTGGTCGATTTTCCGATTATATAATGCAAAGTTCGGGCTACATCAAAAGAATGAGGGTTCTTAGAAATAATATGGAATTGAAGTTTCCGGAATGGATTAATATTTATACGGATGAGTATAATTGTTATGATGCTTATTACCTTAGTGACTATGTCGAAGAACCTGAATTCTACTATGGAGGTCCTGGTAGAAACTACAAGTGTCCTTGACAAGTTTGTTATTTTTTTGCAAAACAGCATTCCTGGTAGAAACTACAAGCGTCCTTGACAAGTTTGTTATTTTTTTGCAAAACAGCATTCAATTTGTACGTCTCTCTTATTGGATTATATTGTTGACATTGGTAGAAAGTAGAAACTGAAGGCTCAATTGACTTAGTTTATAGAAGTGTTTTAAAAATAGTAAAGTGTGACTAGTTTATGGGATTTAAAATTTTCAAATTCATCATTGTGTTCGTGATAAATTATTTTTTCTTCAAAAGCTCAGGGGTTGTTCTCTTTGTGTTTCAGTTTTATGTTTTAAGTTTTGAATTCATTTTGAGTTTTGGGTTTTGAGTGTTCATTTTGAGATTGTTGAAAATGTGTTATTTTTGGTATTTTGAAAAATTATTTTGAAAACAACCAAAACGCGTTTTGAAAATTTTGACTTGATTATAACTGAACACACTCAAAACGTCAAATTTGTCGTTTTGTGTTTTCTTTGTAAATTTTTAACTTGTTTTCAAAAACGCGTTTTCGAAAATGGGAAAGAGAACGCATTTTCACTATTTTGAAAAATTGAAAATAGAAAACAACTTAAAATGGAAAAGAGAACAGACCCTTAACTTCTGCATCACATGCTTGCATTTTCCATCTAGCCAACTGTAGTAGCGGGAGATCGATTTCCATTTTAAGCAAGTGCTCGCAATCTCTTCAAGAGTTGATAAGAATTTGAATTAAAGTTAACAATTAATTTTAACCAAATATTTCAAAATTTCGCTGACTTTTATCAAAATTTATAAAAAAATATAATTTGTAACTACACCAAACAAAAGCGCTTAACAAAAAGTTGTTAGATGGTACAAAATTATATAATCTACAAGAATAACTTACTTGGTGGAATAATTATTTGGAACAAGTTGATACAATAAAATTGGTCATCTAATATTTCATGTAGCTCCTCTTTTAATCAAACATATCCATGTTTGGAAGAAAAATTAGAATACATAAAATGAGATAACATAAACATATGATTCTTTATTATGTTATTGTTTCGCCCCTATTTTGGAGAATTTATAAATTTTTAAATAGTGATTGATAGAAGAATGTATGGTTGAAAAAAAATTCAATATTTTAAATTTGTGTGTAATATTATTTTATTTTAAAAATATGTTATTAAAATTAAGGAAAAAAAATAAATTTTTTAATGAGGACCAAACAAACGTTATATATAATATTACCTACCTATAAAAAATAAACTAATCCTTCACCAACTCTTTTCGATTTGTTTCATTTGATGATTAATAATGTCATTTTGTCCGATGAATTTGACTTTCGAAGTGACAGATGAAAATGCAACAATTGATTGGTGCAAACATTATTATTTTTATTTATTTTTAATATTCGCTGTCTGTAGCAAGGTTGTTTAGTGATCCACTAGCCAATCAATGTCCCCACAAATATTTGTTATTTCGATACTATTTCTAATTCTATGGTTGCTTCGTTGAAGACTTGCAGTTCTACGATTTCTCTCCAAATGTTGGGTCCACAGTTCTCACTTTTACCCTTTCCCTTTACACACAGTCATTCTAATCTCTTTTATTTCAAGAATCCCTAACCGCCTTTTCGCCCTTTCTAGGATCTGTTTTGATTTCACTATCCCGTTTCTGATTATAAGATTGCATAGATTTCTAGGAGTACTTTGTCTGTACTGTCTTTCTAGATATTGAATATAAAAAGTTGCTTTTACTTTTTGCATTTTTATCTCATCGCTTGTTCGTGTATCTGTTGACTCTGAGGAAGAAGAGGATCGATTTTAGTTGAAAATTTGCTTTATTTCAAGTGGGTTTACATTCCTCTTCAATCTTAAGCAAGAATTCCTCAAGTCGGTCGGCGCTGATTCGATCTTAATGGTTCAGTTTTGGTGAATTTTGAGTTTTTACAAGTGGGTTTTGATTAAAAAGCTTATTTTCTTGAAAATTCCTTGTTTTATGAAAACAATTTTAAAAAGATATGATTTTGATATCTATCCTGGGATTTTCATGTAAATTATTTGTAAACGTTGGAGATTCTGAACAATTGGGAACTTGTTTGAAAAATTAAAAGGGGTATTGCGAAAAGGAGTAAAGATGAAGAGAGGGAAAGATGAAGAGAAAATTACTGGGCCTATGTTTCCAAGACTTCATGTGAATGATACAGAGAAAGGAGGACCAAAAGCACCTCCAAGAAACAAGATGGCTCTTTATGAGCAACTGAGCATCCCTTCACAGAGATTCACTCATAATACCGTGAATTTAGTCCCTTCGGCTTCTTCAATCCAGGTTACTCGAGTATTCAGATTTATTGCTTTTAATTTCTGTATCCTGATCTTTTTAGTTCACGGATGAATCTTGGTCTTATATCATTAGTAGTTTTATTGATGAATTGCACGGTAAATATTATAATTTCTAGTAGAATTGTAAGGTTTACTAAATAATTTTCAACTTGTAACTGTATTTATTGGTTGATTTTGCCCTTGTCTTGTTTTATGACTGCGTGAAGTTATGTAGCTTTATTTTGCTATCATGGTTTTGTCAATATTCTGCATGTGGATTGATGTTCAAATTGACGGAGATAAAAGCATCCTTGAAAGTTGCAACTTGGTGCAAGAATCTCGTGCTAGAGAACACTTGAAATATGTATTGGGTTATCTAGGTTGTTTATTCATTATCAGCCAAAACAGGAAAAGAGAAAGAAAAGGATGAGAAGACCTTAGAGAGTCGGTAACTTGGACAACAGCTGTCTTTGTTGATGGAGTCGAGCTACTTAAACTTTTAGTTTATTCTTGAATAAGATCATTAGAGTTATCTCCTCCTCATGATAGTCAGTCCTTTAAGATATTTTTGCTTTTGTAACCTGAATATTGCTCTGATTGCTGCTAGCAACTCGTGTTTGCAGGGGGGTGGAAATGAAAGTGGCACATTTTTCCCTCACCAGCTGCCTTCCAGACATCAGGCTGAGAAGCTACATATCCAATATTCTGAATGGAGCAATCCGTTAACACAAGTTGAGCAGAAAAAGAAGTCTCATGAAGATGATTTTACAGTTCCCATCTTCATTCATTCTAAGCCGAGTCAGGACCCTAGTGAATATTTTAATGATGTTGAAAGGGAAAAACTCCCTCCCTCCAACCCTACTCATCCTAATCCATCAGTGAAATATATGAAAGCCAATCAAACGAGCTTGATTGGATACCATATGAGACAAGAAAACAAAAGGCAGAAGGAAGAGAATTTGAAGGAGTTTGTTTCTTACCAATATTCATTAGTGAAAGCCATCTCAAATTCTTCTTCAACAAATAAGAATGGAGATCTGCAGAAGCGAAGGGATGATCCTGGTAATAGTATCGACAAATTGAAAACCGATTGCAGAATACAGTCGGAGCTCAGTGCCGAGTCGCAACCTGCTGGTGCTGTGCATAGTAATGTTGTTACGAAGAAGCATGGTACAGACATAGTGAAAGGAAATTCGTCTATTCCAATGAACGATTTTCCATCCGGAGAGCAGGACATCAGTAATGATGCTGATACTCTTGTAGACAGGGGTGACAGTGTGTATGAGACTTCAATGGTAGATTCTATATCTGCATACGACGTATCACCTGATGACGTTGTCAGAGTAATAGGTCAGAAACATTTTTGGAAAGCCAGGAGGGCTATTGTTAAGTAAGTTCCAATATTCATTAATTTATTATCTAAGCTTGTTTTTGTATGGAGGATTTGGACGAGTTTCTGCAAGACTCGAAAAGAGAAAAAGAAGTGTACTGCCATAAAATTGATTAGTAGTTATGTGGAACGTTGAAGGTGTAAGAACATGTTTACGTAATAACAAACCAACTAAAATTCAATCACTTTGTGGCTAGAAGTAATTGGCTCTTCAATTGTTTATAAACGTGTTAACATTTGCTGATAGTTGTAATGATGATATACTGATGTTACTAAAAAGTTGAGTTAATTTTTTTTTTAAATGTGTGCCCATAAAAAATAAAATCTGAGACACTAAGTTCTGGAGCGGGTTGGGAGCAGGAAAAACTAAAAGCTTGAACAACGTGTGTTACCTTTTTTTCCCCTCTGGATAGGAACTCTTTCATGTGCTTTGGTTTGCTGGCTAGCTTATCAGAACATGAAGCTTTTCAGTTTCTGCAAAAATATCTGCTTAATTGCATCTTATAAGGAAAAATTAGAACTCTTGTTTTCCATCTTATCAGAATATAGTATGCCATTTCTTATTTGACATTTTTATTAATTCAAACATGTTGATTCAAGTTCAGATAGTGCCCAGACAGGTTGAAGATTTTTACTCTTGTTTTTCTACTTCAGATATCACAATTTAATTGCAGGCAGAGGAATTGAATTATTTCCAAGAATATGGTATACATTATAGAGTATTGTGGCATATTTGGTAGGGGTGTTTGGATAGTACTCCACATTATTAAGGAAGAAAAAAAAGCTAAATTTGTTCGTTATTGTGTTAGTGCCAAACACTTAATGTGTTTGATTGTGCACAATGCCTTATTGTCGGCTTTAACAAAGCTTTGCTGCATGTGTTTGACTCTTATCTTTCTTACTCTTTACGGTCAACAAAAAGTTTTTGCAGTTCAAGTATTTGAGTTGCATAGATTGGTAAAGGTGAGGGCAGTTGTTCAGCTTCTAGCATTAACGGGATGGAATGCAGTCTCTTTATTTTTATTGCTTATACGTATTGCTAAATTGCTGTATGCAATTTTCTATTTCGTAACAGGTTCAGAGATCAATTGCTGGTTCACTGCATCTTTTGCTTGAGGATGCTGATTTGGGCAAACCCGTAAAGGCTTCGCCTGCGAAGAAACTCCCACTGAACTATAATGTTGAAGTGCCTCTGAATGTTTCCGAGCGCAAAAGGGTCTCAGATAAGCCGAGCCATCCAATGGAATGCTCTGCTGAGAATACTGTGGAGAAGGAATCTCTTTCTTCTGTGCAATATAGTGTACCGCTATTTTCAGGAAACCCTCCTGCGCCTTCAGTAAGTGGTGCCAACAATTTTGGACCGTGGTGGCTTAATCAACCAAATGGGCACCAGTGGTTGATTCCCGTGATGACTCCTTCTGAAGGACTCGTATACAAACCTTATCCTGGACCAGGATTTATGGGCCCAGTCTTTGGAGGTTGTGGACCCCACAGATCAACTCCAGCATATGGGTTTCCAGCTCCGTATCATCAATATCAACTACCTTATTTTCCTCCAGCCAGACCTCATGGATACTTCCCTCCGTATGGCATGCCACTTGTGAATCCAGCCTATTCGGGTTCATCTATTGAACAAGTAAACCAAGTTACCATGCATGACCAATTATCAGCCGAGGAAGCTAATCCTGGTCTGCGACATCAACAGTCCTTTGATATGCTGAGCCAGAAGAGCGGCGCTTTTCCTGAAGTTTCTACAGTGTGTGCATCTAAGAATAGTGAATTGAAAGCCTGCACAACAAGAAATCCGATTGAAAGTGGAACGGGTAATGCTATGGAAGGAAGAAACATGTTTCAACTTCTCCCCACGTCTCCAAGTCTCAATTTCCCCGACTGCAGCCCTCAGCCTCCCTTACCTGAACGCACTGCACAAGCGATCAAGGTTGTGCCTCACAATGCTATAACTGCAACGGAATCCGCTGCTCGGATTTTTAGGTCTATTCAAGAAGAGAGGAAACAGTATGATTCAGTTTAGCCAAAAATGAGTTTGGTTGATCTTTCTCCTGAAATATTGCCTGTAATTGTGTTACTGAAATATGTGATAGTAGGTGCAGATTCTGTATGTAATATTCCGAGGGAGGATGTATGCAGTTAATTTTTGTAATTGTTTTTGAGAATTTGCCTTAAAAATAGTTCAATAATTCACAGTTTTGGTTTTTAGATAACTAGTTAGAGTGAATGTGCATTGCACGTTATTCTAAAGAAAATTTATAAGTATGAATGTAATATTTGACCCTTTATTTACCCTTTTGATCTAAATATAAGAGAAATGCAAGCTTTCGAAAATAAACTTTAATTATTATATATGCACATAAATAGTGAAATGCATACTTGAATGTGAGTATTAGAATTATAACTAAATGCATAAATGAAGATGAATGACAAATACTGTATATAAATTAACGTGAATGTTAATTAATTTTAGAATTAATACCAAAGAATATATTTCTCGCAATATATTTTAAATCATTTATATTAAATGAATATAATTTAATTTTTAGTTAAGTGAAACGGATGCTAATTAGTATATATGGACGTGAATAATAAAGTGCATCATTGAATTTGAAATTTTAATTAATATTAATTAAATGAATGTTAATATTAATACTAATAATAGGGGCATGAACGTGAATGTCAATATGAAATTCTAATTAATATTAATTAAATAAATGTGAATGTTAATTAATTGATAATTAATTATAGTAATTCATTTTAGTATTTATTACGGTTTGTAAATTAAATATATGATATTGAAAAACGAAAAATAATATATTATTGAAATAATGTAATTGTATTAGGGTTATAATTGTTCAAAAAATTTAATTAATTTAATTAAATGAATGTTACTATTAACATTAATTAATCGATAATTAATAACAGCATGAATGTGAATGTGATAATTTAATTGAAATTAATTAAATAAATGTGAATATTAATTGATAATTAATTATAGTAATTCATTGTAGTATTTATTACGGTTTGTAAATTAAATATATGATATTGAAAAACGAAAAATAATATATTATTGAAATAATGTAATTGTATCAGGGTTATAATTGTTCAAAAAATTTAATTAATATTAATTAAATGAATGTTACTATTAACATTAATTAATCGATAATTAATAACAGCATGAATGTGAATGTGATAATTTAATTGAAATTAATTAAATAAATGTGAATATTAATTAATTGATAATTAATTATAATAAGTTATAGTATTTATTATGGTTTGTAAATTAAATACATATCGAAAAACGAAAAATAAGATATTATTGAAATAAATGAATTGTATTAGGGTTATAATCGTCCAAAAAATTATTCTCACTTGATGTGATATTTAATATATTATAAATAGTCGCGTTTGGACAATTTAAATAATGCTGTCAAACATGATGAATAGCTTTTAGTTTTTAAATTATAGCAACATTTGGCACTACTTGAATTATTATTTAAGTTTGTCAAAAAAAATTATTATATAATTCGTATGATTCACAACTTATTACTCATTATTGAGACATTCTGTACAACTAATTGTTTATCAATACTTAAAAT
>CAIGRP010099796.1:0-14279 GCA_903798385.1 Fraxinus cuspidata | reverse complement strand
TGAATAGCTTTTAGTTTTTAAATTATAGCAACATTTGGCACTACTTGAATTATTATTTAAGTTTGTCAAAAAAAATTATTATATAATTCGTATGATTCACAACTTATTACTCATTATTGAGACATTCTGTACATCTAATTGTTTATCAATACTTAAAATCTATGCTAAACTAGCACTTATTTAACCCATGTTTGGTAGAAATTTGAATCAAAATTTTAATGTAAGTTAAATTTAACAATTAAATTTAACCACACATTTTATGAGTCATACAACTTTTTAACTACACATTTTATCAACATTTATCAAAATCTACTAAATATCTGATATTAATATCCACGGGATTAAAAGACCTCATTTTGGAGGTCAAGGTGCAAAATGATGCCCCCCTTAGCATCTTTCAATTGACAAAATGTCTATATCACCACGATTAAGGTCAATTTTCTAGAGTTTCAAATATATCATCGATCAACTTAATGTCAAAATAACTTTCTCGTATCTTTTTCATGCGTGTATACATGCAAAACTAAACTCGAGGCATACTTGAATGAATTTATTATTGATCAGACTTTTGCTAAATTATTGCAAGTATGTACTTTTTTCTCCTTTTTTCGTTTAAACTAGAAAAGTGTACTATGGGTTTTCACTTGTATCTAGAAGTTTTTTTTATCAAACTCTTGTTCGGTGCATATTAAAATTTTAATTCAAAGTTAAAATTAATTTTAATCACATATTTTGTTCGGCCCACAACTTTCTAATCATGTATTTCATCATTTTTTTTTATCAAAATCTGATTTTAATACAAACCAAACAGAGGTAAAGTATCACAAAGTAACTTGCGACTTTTTTAATTATGGTAATTATATTCATAGTACAATTTCTATTTCTTGCACCACATTTTAATTGCACATAAGGTTCTTAACCTTTGTTCATTACAACACGTGTATTCCTAGCGATTTTTCATGTCATTCTTGTCCTCAAACTTTTAATTAGTTAACACATTTTGTATTTGATAATAGTTTTATATTCAGAAATTCGATGAAATGGCATAAAATAACCTTTTTTATCATATTTTTTTAAAAAAATAATAAAAATGTGAGGAAAAATAATTTTTCCTCATTTCAAAGCATGAAAGTGAATTATTTTTTTATATAAATTATAATCAAAGACGAAACGTACTAATTAATGAAAGGTTGAAGATAAGAATTTGACTGAAAAAAATTAAGAAAATAATTGTTACAATAAACAAATATTGATAACTTAATTGTAATTAAAAAGTAGTGTGTGAAATAAAAATTGTAGTAGCGATATAATTACCTTTTTAAATAACTGCACATAATTGGACGAAGATAAACCGCAGATGATCCCGTTCTTTGGCCTTTATATTGACACTGAAATTCGGGAGAATTTTGCCTTTCAAACATGGCCTCCCGTCATCAGACCCACTCCACTGCTACCTGACTCTGGTAATTCATTTCTATTTTCCAATTTTAATTTATTAATTTACCTTATTTTGATACGAAAACAATTAATTTCTTGATTTTTGATTTTTTTTTTTTACATCGTCAAATGCAATTGTCGTTTTCATGCTAAATGTGATCTGATGAATTCACGTTTTGATCGATTATAAATGTGAGATTTCTGTTTATGCGTGTTTGTTAGCTTTTTTGTTGTGGAACATTCTCGTTTTTTGCTGTTTAATAATCAATTTCCGTTTTGACAGCCTAAAGTTTATGTTATTAGTTATTACTATTAATTTTTGTAACACGATTTTTTTTTTTTCGTTTCTGTTGCTTTAATGTTGTTTAATGTAGTTGAATTGATTAAGTCTTCATTTTAACTATAAAGGTATTGGTCGTGGAGGCGCACTCATTGCATGGAATTAATATGCTATTAACAAAGAAGAGTAGTACATCAATGAAGAGAATTTAAATACACAGCGGCTTTGAAGCTTAAAATTGATAGAGGACTTGCAAATTTATGTGATATCTGGGTGATATGGTTATGCATTTTGTATCATGCAGGTTTGTTTAAATATTATTATCAACATATAGTTTTTCCCCTGCAGAACTGAGAGTTCTTTCATGGTCATGGTATCATTTTTTCAGTTTCAAACCATATTTTATGGTGACAATGATCTCAATGTTCTTTGAATGTTTATATGCTCACGATCTTTTGTGGACCTCTAAGTGTATTGAGTGAGAAGCTTGTGTGCTATTTCTATGCATTTTATATACTCATTTATATTAAATTCTTAAAATTACCTCCTTAAAATGTGGGACAAGGGATAATATGTGATTTTGAGCACGGGTTTTTTCTGGTCTAAGTTCAACAATTCGACGAGCAAGTGACCAAGTCAGCATTAGTGTTTGAGAATTAGAGGTAGCAATTATAAAGTGCGTATACAAGTTATTTTATCGTTAAAATTATTTGAGAATTAGTATTGTTAAATTATTAAATGAAGATGAAATTTCTCATTAAATTACCAATTAAACAAAAATAAGAATAAAATTATTTATCATAACATTGATGTACTTCCTATTATTGTAAACAACTAAACATTTATGTCACGTGTAAATTTGTTCAATCAATTGTTTGTCTTCTACAGCTTGCCTTTCCAGATGCAATATATTTGGTTGATGCCATTGAGGGTGGTGAGATGCTTGTAAAAGCCTGTAAGCCTGCACTCGAGTCTAGTTACGTCACTAAAGTTACTCACGAATGCAAACGAGATAGTGAGGTCTCTTATTGTTGTCTTCTCCCCTTGAATCTCCATATGTTGTGGAAGATACCATATTTTTTTCCTCCTTTTATTGCAGGCGTTATATTTTCAATTTGGCATCAAGTTACATAATGTTGTGGATACCCAGGTTAGCTGTCCTTTTTTTTTTCCTTCAGTTCTATTGTGGATGTTGTCCAGTAGCCATATTGTTGTACAGAAATATAATTAACCAGAATGACATGGAGGTCATATTTTTTAGCTCCACATTCCCTGCAGCAGGGATGTAATGTATGCTGTTGAGGATCATATTAAAAAATATAGATAAATTATGGAACTAAATACGAAGTTTACAGTTGTCCAAAGTTTTAGTTCATGATTTAACAAGGTTTTGCTAAAAGAAAGTCTTTCTAATTTTGATGTGCGCATGCTTAACCAGTCATGGGCTTCTTTGAGTCACCAACAATTTCTCTTCGATTTCCTTTTTTCTGCTTTTAACCTTCTGGATGACTGGGCTCAAGCTCTACCCAGATCAACGTGTTCAGGCTCTACTTGGCTCTAGGGAATATGGAACTTTAGCTTTTTGATTTTCGGTTTCCTAATTTGAAAAATATGTACTTGCACTTTCGGGGAGAGTTGGATGCGGGGGAAATTTGATGTAGCATTGCTAATCTTTTGCCTTTTCCCTCTTGTTCTCATTACTTAAATGTTAATTACTGGTGGTGGTTTTTATAGACGATTGTATGTAATGATAACAATGTAATTAAAATTAATATTTTCTTCTCTAGCAGATTGCTTATTCTTTGATTAAGGAGCAAGAAGGACAGAAAAGAGCGCCTTATGACTACATTTCATTTGTTGGCCTCCTAGCCGATCCACAATACTGTGGTATATATTGCATTTCTGGCTCTCATTATTTACGTTGTTCCTTGTAATGGAACACTTAGTTTATGGTGTACCTGTTTGATATTTTTATTCTTTACTTGTGAAAATGGGCCTTAAGTCATTTTTATGAAGGCTTTAGTTTCTAAAAATAGCCTGTATATCAAAATGCAAGGATGGAGAACTTTCAGAGTATGAGCTATATTGAACTGGGAATAACTAGGATATGCATTTGAATATATTGATCCAGGAAAATAAGTTTTATTAGAGGTTTGGAAGGATGTTAGAGCGCAGTGTACATGACTGAATGCAGGAACTATGGACCATCAAAATGAACTATAGATACTCCAACATGACTACACTTTAAGCACTAAGCACAAGAACATGTATTACTCCAAAAGTGAAGGGCAAGGTTAACATAACACTTAGAAGATCTCAGTCTAGGGTTTGAGCTCATCTCTTCCCCACTTGCCAACTTGAAAGCCAAGGAAATGACAAAGATCAGTAAACCATAGGTGGTGCAACAAGAAAGAAAGTCAGGAGAAGGCTTTATTTAATTCATTTTTCAAGACTGGTGCAAATGTGATAATTTATCTTAGCCAAGCTATTTCTAGTTTATACGCCACTGTAGTTTATTTGACTGTAATGTTCTACTGTAGTGGTTTCTTTTTTATGTATATGTGAGTTTGGCAATTGTTTTTTGCCCAAATAACGCGCCAGAGACTTAATTGATCTAAATACTGTATAGTAAGACTTTTTGCATCAGCAGTCGCCTCGATGCTTGAATTTTACTTTTTGAAATGTTTTTACAGGCATATCATATGTTGAGAAGGAAGAAGTTCGCGTTCTTTTGAGGCAGGTCGGTTTTAGTTTCTTCTCATGAAATCTAGAAATGACTATACTTATTGCAATTCAGATAAAAGTTCTATGGTTTAACCCCTGATTCTTGTAAGTGCCGATAAGTAACACATGCAATATAGTCGTATAATTAGGCCATTTTTTTCATCCAGATTCCATCTCGATGACCCTTTTCCACCTGGGGATGATAGTGACTTGCATCTGAGTCAAATTACTTTGCCATATACATGAACAAAATTGTTGTAAGAGGCTTTACCCATGCCAATGTGACATGAAGTTGAGATCATTGGAGAGTTTGTGACAAATCAAAAGTTAGTTGTGCGTAAATGTTTTCTAATGTACCATTCATCCATCCTCATAGGCATATCTGGTGAGGCAAATACCTATATTTTCCCATTAAAATGCTGAGTTTGTGTATATGGTTTGTCATTGAATTGTTAATTTTGGCATCTTTGGTTTTAAACTCCTTTGATTCATTCATGTTTCATGAGAAAATATGTGTAATCAATTTTGTAACTACAGTTAAAGGTTTAGAACCACTTAGACACTGAACCTAATGTTAGGCGTCTTTAAACTTTTTATTTCTTGATAGCCATGTAGGACCATAGTGTCACTTTGCAGTTGGAGATATATCTGCCCTCTCTGTCTTGATGATCTCTAGTTTCTACTCATTTCTAGGATCCTTACTTTTGGAAGTATAGACCATTGTCAGATCTAATGATCAGGGCAGCTGCTGATGATGTTCGATTTCTTCTTTTTATCTATCATAAGATGGTGGAGAAGTTGAACCAAAGATCATTGTGGTATCTTGCAGTCCATGGTGCCCTTTATTGCAGATGTTTCTGCACCAATGACAATAATTATGCAGATTGGGCCACTCTGCCTCCAGTTCCAGGTTTCAATTTTTTTCTTCCCCCTAATATTTAGTTTCATGTTTGGTAGTTCTTCTAATATGCGTTTACTCATTCACGCATTTGAATGAATGCATTATCACTTATATTTGTAAATGGAGCTTGTTGAAGAAACTCAAATTACCTAGCATCGAAGTAAAACATATGATAAAACCTGTCCTTAGTTGCTAGACATAGTTTTATTCTACACGTATGTAGCCCCGTCTCTTGAGCTAACTCGTTGCAAAACATAGTTTGACCCTATATAACTCTTCTAAAATAAAATGTAAGCAGATCAACAAATTTTATCTGGTACAAAATTCCCTTGCTAATGTTTCTGAGATCCCAGCCCCTTAGCTCAAGAGATGAGAGTCAATTTGCCGAATTTTGGCGCATTGGAAAAACATCATATATTTCAGCTTTTAATTTGATGAAAACCAATTTATGGCCTTTTCATTTGCTTTGCTGATTTAAGTTTCAACAACTATAACCAAAGTGTTCATTGCTTACGCTTCATGCTTAAAATCTCTCGGATAGTCGGATGTCATTTAAATTTTAGTGGCGCATTAGTAAGTATTGAATAATGTCTCAGTGATTTATTTTGTTATCAAATTATTCATCATCTTGTTGCAGAATAGCAGAAGTGCTGCACGTAAATTTGATTTAGATCATCATTTAGAAGTTACACCTTATCTGGTGCTGATTCTATAGTTCTTTATCACTTCAGACAATCTAATTGTTAATGAGAATGCTCCCGAACAAGAAGTCCTCTCAGTTCTTGATGTTCCCCAAGGAAAAATGGGCCGCGTTATTGGAAGACGGGGAGTTAATATCTTGTTGGTAAAGGAGTCATGCAAGTACGCTCTTCTTTCTTGTTATGAATCAAACTCATAATGCGTCATGAAATAATTACTAGAATACATGATAGCTAATATTCTTTTCAATTATTTATGGCGTTAATAATTAATTGGCAATAGTGATATAGTTTGGATGTGTTTGTTTGAGCCCCATGCGTGGAGGTTTTTGTGCATGAATCTGGTATACATGTAATTACATACATCTTCATGGAGTTTCCATGTTTTCTTATATGATATGTAGTAAAAGGTAAAGGTTTTGGAGCTAAAGGACTTCCGCCTCAAAACTTAGGAAACAAATGAATTAATTAATTTTTAAGACTAATTCTTGACAGCAAATGGATACAATGCAAGAGAAGCAAAGAATCAATCTTAAGATTCTAACAAATTTCTTTCTTGTCATGGTACTCTTAACCCTCAATTTAATCTTTCAAAGTCATTAGTGTTTACGTAGTAATCTTTTTGGTTAACAAATAATCAGTGTATTTGCTGTTTCTGTGGATATTGCACCTGTTTCTTTCTGTTGTGACTCGTTTTCTTTTGATCTTTTCCTTACTAAAGATTCATACGTTTGCAGTGCTGAAATAGTCATTGGAGGTGATAAAGGTCCTCTCTCACTCGTTAATTTAAACCCTCTATTTGTCAATCCGGTATTGAACCCCAACTTTGAAATGAATTTCCTAGCATTAACTTTTTTCTTATGAGCCCTTCAATGCAAGTAAATGTGAATGTAGTGTGCCAAAAAAGTGTGGGCCAGTCGGAGACTTAAAATAGGGGAACTACTTAAATCTTGCTTTTGTTATGACTGCCTGAAATAACATTTTGCAAGACAGCCACTAGTGACGAGCACATGAAAATGCACTACACAACAAGAATTGTGATGAATTAGATCTTGTTAGAATGCATCAAATTTTAGCAAGAAGTGTATTTGAATTTTATCACGTTTACTTTTGTTTGTATAAGAATTTTCCCTTGCAAAATTTCACGGGTCTCGCAGGTTTTTATCATTGGGCCAGCAAAGCGGGTGAGGAAAGCAGAAGCAATGTTAAGGGGTAGAATGCTGGAAATGTACTAAAAAATTGCGATAAGCTGCTGCTCCATCTGTCTTTACAATGCCATCACCCAGAAAAGATGGATTTAGATGGCCTTGCACTAGTTGCTATATAAATGCGTGCATAAATAAATTCTGAGAAGTTTCTTATAAAAGCTAAAAAAGTGATGGCTGAAAATTTGATCGTGTTAACTGTTCAGTGTTGGAATAGGTGCTTTCCAATTCTTAGAGAAGTTAATATGAATAGAGTTAATGCTATAATGTCACTTGATTTTCCTCTATGCTACAAACCTACACAGGGCCGTGTGCCTGTCGAGGTGGTGGGTGATGCCCAGTCAAGGTATGATCTCGAGTAACTCAGCGAGTCCTCTCAGCCACAGTTTGGCACTTGGCTGACTCTTTTAAGTCGTCACTTGCGTGGCTGTGCCCCCGTGTGTGTGTGTGTGTGTTTGTTCATATAATTAGTTACCATTGGCGATCTAAATAGTGAAAGTTCATATGTGTGGATAATACTAGAACGAGAAGTTAAATTTTGTTCGTCCCGTTCACTTTGCAGGATGACACGGGGTAAAAGATGAGTCCTAGTTTTCGAGACCATACCGCATCCCACTAGACAGACAGAATGAATTCAAAGTTAAACCCTCTCAGCTTTTTAGGTTGGGTTATGCAATTTTTTGGCACTTTCTTTGTCGGGGACCTAAGAAAAGCAGGTGACACTAGAATCAATGATGTTGTCTCCTCTGTTTTACCCTATTCCAATCACTAACAACATTTTATTGCTTGTTCGTCTAGAACAGTTCTCACTTCCTAACAGATAAAATTCGTCACATTTTTGGATTTAAAAAATGACCATTTATGCCCCTTGAATTTTCGTTGAATTTTTTGAAGAATTCTTTCGAAAAATAAAATGTATAAAGTGTCGTGTATTCCACGTAGCACATTTTCATACTAGTTCTCGCAGCTTCTACCAAACATAGCTCGAGAACTCCGTGAACCTCAAGAATCGTTCACTATAAGATTTCTTTACAAAAGTATAAATTGAATGATATGTGTGATCGATTGACTAAATGCAAGTGCCAATTATTAAAGTGAGGATAAGATTGACAAGGACATGCTTATCGTTTCAATGTCCACGTCAAACAACTAATCTTGTCAATATAATCCCATCTTTGACTAAAGCCGACCATTAGATCAGGTCAAGATCTCTGCTATAATTTCGCACGTTTGAGTTACATTTTTATTTTCCATTCTCATTCTTCTACTCATTTTCAGTCACACATTTTTTAATAAAATAATATTTTTTATTATTTCAACATTTTTTCCTTTTTTTTCAACCACATCACATTAAAAAAAAATACATTATCTACTAAAAAATATGCATCAAATACACCTTTCATTAAAAATGTACTCGTTTTGAATATAAATAAGAGTAGTGCTCTTTGTCCCGGTCATTGAGCCGAAATGTTTCTCTATAAATAAATACATTCTTGACACCAACTACAACCAACAATCTATATTTTTTGTTTAGAAAAAGCCATCTACATAAAAAATTTGTTCTCGATAAGATTAAAATAGTCAACTGGACGAAGTTAAGGATCTATGATTCTATCATTCCACCTTCTAACTAGTTCTTTTAAATCCACTTCACTATTATAATAAAAGAACCTATCAATTCATCTAAATTTAAATGAGTTTATGAATGATAACCTAAAGACAACCTTTTTATAGGAAAAAAAAAAACGTCTATCTGACCATCCTATGAAACAGGCGTGATAAAATCTGAAATCAGTCATGGGTCAGACGAGAAAGACTATTCGTTGGGCTCGATTCCGATCCGGCTTTCATCAAGCTGTCTAATTTATATATGTAAATCTCTCTCGCTGCGTTCTTTAGGCGAGCGAAGTTCCCCGTCTATTCCTGGATCTGAAACCTAGATGCCCATGCTCACGATTTCGATAACCATACCAGTAATTTGGATATGTTTCGAAAAATATTTTATGCCCATTTCGGTCAACACTACACGTAAGAATAATCAAACCCACCCAAACTTTTTATGAAGATGATAATATAAAGTAAGAATCACTAGATAAGATAATTTGGATTGGATTATTAAAAAAAACCTTAAAATTCCAAATTGAACATGAAAATATTTACTTGAGAATTTACAAAAATCAGAATCCAGAAGCCCCTCCCTAGATTTCATATTTACATTTTTCCCCAAAATAAGCACAACAAAATAGAGATTGATCACTTAATCTCCCTTCCCTTCCCTTCCATCTCATTTAATTAACATAATATTTACAGACCAGTCAGTCAACTTCAATGGAATCTCAGCAACGTAATGTAATGTATCCACACAAAGTCAAAACATCCAAGAACCCGATTCACTGCAATAGTTCAGCAACCCACCCGAAGTGGGAACCCGGGATGCCCGATTCCACTCGGTCCAGCGAGTTTTCCTTGCTCAGTTTTTCATAGATTTTCTCACGCAGCTTTCTTCCGGATTCGACTCTCTCCATCGCTGGCTCCTCTTCGCAACATGTTTGCCAAATGTCGTACGCAGTGCGTCCGGAACGAGTTGGGGCCCGGATCGGAGTCGTAGGGAGGCTCATGAACCCGGGTCGGAGACTTGATGGGCTACGAGGAGATCCGAACCCGGAACCCATTTTGGGACCCCATGACGGTGGGCTCATGCTCAGACCTGGACTCAGGCCCATCCTAACCTTGTTAATCTGTAGTCCCCTCATGGACTCAGACAGCGCAAAAACCGAGTTCTGACTTGGCGACACCGGAGGTGACCCAGTCGTCGGAGAAGACGGAGGTGAGTACAGACCATAAACCCCCGCATTCATAAAAGGGTCATGTCCAAGTCGACCCGGCGAGTCACACCCGAGATGACCCGGAGACTCTTCAGGAGTAAGCAACCGAAGCTGCTCCGGCGTATGAGCAAAGAAACAAACCCTCCGGCGGCAGTGGGTCCCATCCTTGCATGGCTGCGTACGGTAGCGAGCCGGGTGAAGCCAGCACTCAAATACGCCATGCGCATACTCACAGCAGTCCCCCTTTCCACAAACACCCTTTCTGAAATCCGGACAAGCAGTGCCGGAATAATGGTACTTACGGGGATCCCTCCGGCGGGCCTTCTCGCCGGGATGCGCAAATGGGCACTCCGTCCAGTCATGTGATCTGGCTCGTGCGCATTTCTTCACCTTGAAATCAAACATCCTGAAATCATCACATGAAAATGCATCAACCGGAATATCGAAATCATCAGACCCACCATTTTCTCCTTGCAAAACGTCGTTATCCTTTCTCGCTGGTAAAAACCTCTGCAACGCTGATAAAGCGCTCTCGTAATCAGGGCTGGTAGAGTGAATGTGGGCGATTGGATCATCAAGAAAATGGTAATCCCACGCCGGAATTTGGACGGTAGGATTCGGTTTCGGAGCATCTCCGATTATCATCATCATCAGAATTTTTTTCACCTTACATCCACTGTCATAGTCTTCACCCTGCTCTACAAGAGGAGGTTCCTTTATAAACAGCTATATTACCCATGGTTAGAATTTAACTTAACCATGGTTAAGTTAAAATATCTTCAGGCTAACCTTACCTTTGCATTTACTTCAAATTCTCTCAGGCTTTAAAGGCTCAATTTTGACTGGGCAGAACGGGGCCGCTAAATAAGGACTCGTTTGGATTGTGTCCAAGTAAAGAAAAGTCTGTGTAGCTTTATTTTCTTTTGTTTTTATAAATTTTAGAGCAAGTTGTATCTTAATTTCTTGTTCAAGTATTCATCCCAATAAGTTAGGGTTTTTCTTCTTTTGGTAATTAAACATGTAGAAAAAGTTCAAATTTTTGTAATAAAAATGTGTATGAGTTCATAAATTCGATGTTCTTTTATCCTTTTTGTTGAGAACGATTGAAAAAGTACCAATCTTATAGTAAAAATGTCACGTTTTTATTTCTTAGAAATACATAAGTATCCCTAATCTAATTTTATTATTTACCTATTTTCAAAAAATTATATCAAATTCATATCTTTGTTTGGTACTCCCTCCATCCCATTTATATAATCATGTTTTGTTTTTCACACGATTAAGAAATATTATTTAATGTTATTGAAAATACAATTTTTGCAAAAAAAAATTTCTAGTTTACCTTCATTTAATTATCAATAACTAGTAGTAAATTATTATTAGAAATAGTAAAGAAATAATTGTTTATTAGTAAGCAAACGAAACAAAATATTCTTAATAAAGAAACAAAACTATATAATTGAGACACGAAAATAAAGAAAGTGAAACTATATAAATGGGACGGATGAAATAATATATTTGTGGAACGAGATGTTACATATAGTATATTTTACACCGCAAAATAGTTTTTCACCTGGCATTTATCTATGAGGACCCACATAATTAAATTTGAGGAAGATTTACCCGTGACTTGTACCGCGTCAACAGCGCGGTGAAATTAATTTTTGCGCGTGTTTTATCTGACACCGCTCTCATTTGGATTTTTATTGGCAATTCAACTCGTGAAATACTCGTCATTTCGGGTTAATAACATTACGGTATTTAAGCGAGAAGTTTGATGTCAAACTAACTGACACGTGGAGGTCTATTCTTTTGCCATTTTGCATTTAACCCGTTTTTTCTGGTGCACGTCACCACTGTTAACCCAAGAGTCGAGTAGAGTCGGGTCGGGGAGGTTATCTCGTTCAGCGCTATTCACCCCACTCGTATTGTTATATGTGCTAACTTGCACCAATTCCGTACGATCCGTAGCATTTCTAGGCTTATTTCACTGAAAAAAATATATATTCTGAAACGAAGGAGTTTTTTTCTTAACCTACACCCTTGCTCATTTTGAGGAAAGTCGAACTTTTAAAACTTCATTTTTATTACTTGAGTCGAGTTAATTGAGCTCTTTTTTTTTCTAAATTGTGTAATACATGTTCTTAGCATTCAACTTTTGCTCGACCAACTTTCATCTATTCTTGACACTTTGAGAATTCGATAGTTTTAAATAGTTATCGTATTCTTGAAAATAAATTTAACCGAGCACAGAAAATCTTCTTTTATTGAGTATAGAAAAATTTAGGTCGCTTTTGGCAATTTATTTTAAAAGTCGTCTCCTTCAAATGTCCTCTTATAGAGTAAATTTAAAACTTATGTGTACATGATATATTTGGATTGTTTGCGATTATACGTTAACCACATAAGATTTTAACAATAATCTTTGTAGCCGAATCGAACATAGTGATCTATACGATAAAATTGTTGATAAATTGTATTGGCACGGTAAATTGAAGTCAAGTGACATAATAAGATTTTACCGTATGTTGAGTAGTTGAATACGAAGATTAGTTCGAGTACTTTCACACATTGATCTTGACACTATTCACCCAAAGAGATCTTCAGTGTCGTTACATGAAATAACATTGTTGTATACATCATAATATTTAGGTTCATTGAACTAAGAAAAAGAAAGGTAGTAATCGACATTAAATTTAAACTGAATGCTTTAAATTTAAAGCAATCGCCTTCCAACCACCAAATAAAAGAATCTCAATGGCCTACATCGTCCTTACAATTTATGTGCAAATTAATGTTGTTTAATTTTGTATTTAGTTGGTCTGTCTACGAAGTAGGACTGCCGCCCACTCAAAAATGGGAAGTTTGGTCCATTATTTAATTCATCATTAAATTTCTCAACCATATGTATTAAGTTGCTAATACTAATGCTATATGTATAAAGTGGGGACGAGTTCCATGTCGTCGTGGTGATGTGAGGTGAAAGAATAATGTTGTTCATATAAATTGGAGATGATTTACATGTAACGTGATATTAATTAATAAGAGTAATAAATTAGATCTCATATTCATACATTTAATTCGTTTATCATTTCATCCAACGTCACATGTAATGTTACTTGGGGATGATCCTCACTTTGTATCTAGCATCGTTCCGGGTGAAATGATTAGAGCGTCTCCAATGTAGCAATGTGAACTGTTGTACATGTTGCGAGAAAGACGAGAATGGAGAGAGGAGCATCTCTAATGCGAACGTGAATTGCAGTAATTTATATGCTACATGTAAAATAAAGAGATGAAGTAGAGAAAAACTAAAGATAAATTGTAAAAATTAAATGAACACATAATCTGATAAAAATAAATTATAGAAAAAAAAAAAAGGTGAAGGATGTCTACTATACTCATAGTTATGAAATCAGATCGAACCAGCTGGCCATGCCCACGAACCAACGAACAAGATGGTGATCTGATCTGAGTGCATTAATCTATTCAACAAATGAATCGATTTGACAAGTTATCAACCATTCGAAACAGACGATTTAAGAGAAAATTAGAATTGATTTAATGTGAACGGGTTGATTGATGAAATTGTCTGAGCAAAACTTTATACTCCATATGCATTAGTAAAGATTCTTGTCCTTTTGTTTTAAGAGTGTTTTTAATTAAAATTGTACTTTTACTATAATTCACTGGTTGAACTATTGACTCGACCATCAATAATTTGTTCCGGTCGAGGATCCAGTCAAATCTGATAACTATGACACTTAAACTTTTTTCCTTGTTATGTAAGTAGTGCCATATTGTTTGGTGCAAACAACAATTCCATTGAAGATGTTCTAAAACCAATTAAATGCATGAACATGTATATCTAGTCAATGTTTTGCATGAATTAAAATCAATAATTAATTTTAATTATATTTCATGAGATTCATAACTTTTATATCACATCAAAATCTACTAAAAATTGATTTAATTATCCCTATCAAACGAGCATGATAAAATTCACCATGGTGACTTTATAGATATAACCCATCGAACGTGACTTTTAAGTTACACGTTAAACTTTAACTTAGTGAAAAGTTCAGTTATATATTTGGCAAAGTTCATAATTGTTTATAAACTGATTAAAACTCTGTTTTAATCTGTGTATTCTATAAAACTCGTAACTTTTATATATTTTTAAATACACATTGTTTATAAGCAATTAAA
>CAIGRP010099789.1:0-21105 GCA_903798385.1 Fraxinus cuspidata | reverse complement strand
TTTTTAGTATTTTTATATATAGTAATGCATTGGTGCATCAATGAGCACAAATTCATCCATTTTCCTTTGATACCATATAAATATACCATGAATATTCATATCCACTAGCAATTGATGTGTGATTTTCAGTTTCGCGAAGTTTGTCCTTTAAAATGGTATAATTTTATTCAAGAAAGCATGTGAAAGGACGAAATATATTTTTCTAAAAATATATTGTGCTATTTTTGTTCTATATACTCTTGAAGAACTTCATCTTCATCGTAATAATGTGATTTCAATTGAATAATTTCAAAATAAAAAGGTAAATAAAAATATTTAATTTTATATTGTCTACTTCTATTGTTTTTATCTAGTTTGAAAAGTTATAGTTTTCAAAGTAGAAGACTCATTTTTCGTGCCAGGCATGTGCCAAACATACTTGGACACAGTCGAAGACACTTTCTGCTTTAATTAATTAGAGGAAGATTCTTTGAAATCAAGAATTAATTCAAAACAATTTGAGCAAATCT
Organism: Fraxinus cuspidata; assembly: GCA_903798385.1. Lineage (NCBI taxonomy): Eukaryota > Viridiplantae > Streptophyta > Magnoliopsida > Lamiales > Oleaceae > Fraxinus > Fraxinus cuspidata. The sequence continues at coordinate 20,596 of CAIGRP010099789.1, read as the reverse complement.
CAGTAACTAATGTAGACTTGTGTGGAAAATAAAGTCTATTGTCCACGTGGAATATAAAAATAAGAAACTTCGGGTACCTTGTTTTAATAAAAATATATATGTAGCCTATTTCATTAATCAGAAATATACACGTTACATTAAGGGTGCGTTTAATTGTCAAATCTTTTTTTATGAAAAATGTGTTTTTTTCCATCTCATTTTCTATTTTTTTCTTGTTTGATTGACGATTTTTTTCACTCAAAAATATTTTTCTACTTTTGGTCACTTGACCATAATTTCCTTATTTTCGAGGAAAATATTTTCTTTAGAGATGTAATTTTTATTTTTCAGGTAATTCACCCTCTCTTTCTCTCTCTCATCTATTGCATTTCTCTTCTCTACCCACCAATAAAAAATGGACAAGTATAATATTTTCTAAATTGAAAACTAATAAATCAAATATATTTAATTAACAATTTTCATACAAGCTGCTTAGAACTTATTTTCCTTTCATGCAAATTCTATGATCGCAATCAAAAGCACCCTAAGATTTAGATGGGGGGAAATTGTATTATGAATTCCTAGCTTTTTGTTGGTATAGTAATTCGATCTCCAACTTTGAAACAATAAAGAACATAGTTTTCAACTTTTCGTTATAAAAATCCATTTTAATCCATTTGTGTTTGGATTATGAATATCATTTAAACTCCATTTTAATCTTGAATTCTCGTAATAATATCATGTTCTACTTCAAATATCTTGACACGTTCAAGACAAGTAAGAAATTAGCAATTGATAATTTAACAAGATTTTGACGGTTTGAGCAGCTGGGAATTGATTGTGCAAATAAAATAAAATAAATAAATTAGTAATCCCCTTATTCGTTTTTTTTCTTTTTATAAAAAAAATAAATTTCATTAAATGAAATCACTCAGCACAATAGATGATGAGATAAAAATGGAATATAATCAACCCAACGGCATTCAATTGGGGAGTTGACAGCAAAAGAAGCGATAGCATGGGCCATCAACCGAGGAATGTGACGGCAAGAACCGATGCCTACGTAATTCAAAAGCCCTACAATATCTTTCAAGACCTTACTTGTTTTAACGAAATATTTGAGATTAACTTACTACTTGAGTAATAATCAAGAACAAACTATGCAATTTTCCTTTTTAATGAATGAGAAAGAAAATGAGACAACCAGACGCACATCACGGCTAATTTAGTGGCAAGATAACATGGCCCTCTTGTCTTCCTTCTAATTTTCCAACTTTAGATTTTTCAATATAAATATATAAATATTTAGAATACTTCGAGGAAATGCTGTCCAACCCCACTTTGATTCTATATATCTATTTTCTTGAGGATGCATGTACGGGGAACAAATCTACATCAAGAGGCCTCAATATTTTTGATAAATCTAGATTGCACACAGAGTTTATAGAATATGTTGTTGAAAAATTATTAAAAATAGCGGATCCCATAAAATGTTTAATTAAAATTGAAGTTTGACCGATGAAAAAAAAAAAAGATAAAACTTCAGTAAAAAAATTCAAACAAGCACCAAGTCATATAGAAGATTTTATAGTCGAGCTTTTTTTTTTCCTTTTCTTTTTTAATAAACTTTTCATATGAAAATAAATAAATGATAACACTTGAATTTAGAGTTTATGTACTATGGATACTAGTTCTTTTTTCACCGTTTAGCTTCATAGCGAAACAAGAATATCGACAAGGGATAAATAAGCACTTTCATTCTTCCTTGACCTCTATTCTCATTTTAGAAACTATTAAATAAGTCTTTTTAAAAAAATTATTTAGATGGACTAGAAATAAAAACCTGTAAAAGAAGCAAGAATATAGGCGCTTTAGTATCGGGCACGGTTGTCAGGGATGAAACAAATGATGATCCAGAAAGGGTTCGAAATAAAAGAAGCAAGAATATAGGCGCTTTAGTATCGGGCACGATTGTCTGGGATGAAACAAATGATGATCCATAAAGGGAAATATGAAAATATAATTTATTATATTTTTCAACTCGACAAATGATGTGTGAGTCTTTTCATATCAATTTATTTTTCAATGATGTATTTTGATGTGAGATTCAATTCAAGGACCGTATAAAATTTGTTATAAAAATGAAACAAGAGAATATATTTTGAAAGTTTTTTTCTATTATCTTAATATTTTCTATCATGTCATATTAGTATTAATTTGTTATTCAAATATATATAGAATATATTTTGAAAGTTTTTTTTCTATTATCTTAATATTTTCTATCATGTCATATTAGTATTAATTTGTTATTTAAATATATATATATTAGAAAATTATTGACACAAGTACGATCCATTCCATGTGATTTCCTAATTATTGTTGTGGATGCTTTAATTGTGCACATGATAAGTGAATTGGTATAAGTGCAAGTGCATCACAAGAATATGTTAATTAATTGGTACTTCATAAGTACTTAATTACATGTTCTATTAATTTATTACTCCACATTGTAATAATTTAACATAAAAATTCATGTCCTAGCAATTGATGTGTAATTTTCAGTTTTATGAAATTTTTCCTTTGTAATGATATAAAAGTTTCAAGAAAGTACATGAAAGAACGAAAGATGTTTTTCAAAAAATATAATGTGCTAGATTTGTTTATGTAATCGAACTTCATCTTCATCGTAACAATGTGATTTCAATTGAATAACATAAAAATAAAAGGGTAAATAAAAACATATAATTTTTATTATAATCTACTTCAATTGTTTTTATCTAATTTGAAAAGTTATAATTTTCATAGTAGAAAGACTCAATTTTCGTGCTCAACATGTGCCAAACAGTGGAAGACACTTCCGTTTTAATTAATTAGAGGAAGATTCCTTGAAATTAAGAATTAATTCAAACAATTTAAGCAAATCTCGATAACGACCCACTTTGTCATCTGGAATTGTGTGGAAACAATCATGCTATTTGTACATCCATTTTTTACATCATTTTTGATATTGTGCTACATCACAATACATGACTATACAGTTAAAAAAAAAAAAAAATACAATTCCCCGTCCAATACTTAACTTCAAAGGAGTGTATACAATGATGTAAACTAAAAAATGTACACTTAGCATTATTCGTATGTGGAAAATAAAGTCTATTGCACCCGTGAAATATAAAAATAAGAAACTTCTAGTATCTTGTTTAATAAAAATATATATTATGTCGCCTATTTCATTGGTCAAACATAAACAAATACACGTTACACTGAGATTTAGATGGTTAAATTTGTATTATTGATTCCTAACTTCTTGTTGGTACAGTAATTCGATCTCCAATTCTGAATAAATAAAGAACATAGTTTTCAACTTTTCATTATTATTGTACAATTTGTACGGATGAATATAATTCAAAATCTTTTTTTTTTTTTAATCTCGAAATCTCGTAAAAATAATTTTACTTCAAATATCTTAACACATCCAAGACAAGTAACAAAATAAGCATTACAAAGTTGGATGTGTAATGTACAATAGATAATTTAACAAGATTTTGACGGTTTGAGCCGCTAGGAATTGAGAAAAACAAAAAACAATAAAAAAAATAAATTAGAAACCACCTTATTCATTTTTTTGTAGCAAACCAATAGATGAAATAAAAATGGGATATAATCAACCAAACGACATTTAGTTGACAACAAAAGAAGCGATAGCATGGGCCATCACATTCCCCAAACGAGGAATGCGACGGCAAGAACCGATGCCTACGTAATTCAAAAGCCCAACAATATCTTTCAAGACCTTTTTTGTTTTAACGAAATATTAGAGATTAAGTTACTACTTGAGTAATAATCAAGAACAAACTACGCAATTTTCCATTTAAATGAATGAGAGAAAATGAGACAACCTGACACACATCACGGCTAATTTAGTGGCAAGATAACATGGCCCTCTTATCTTCCTTTCAATTTTCCAACTTTAGATATATATATATATAGAATATCTCTTTCCTAGAGTTTGTTTCTGCCCGCCCCGCCCTGAATGGGGCAAAAAAACTCGCCCCGAAAGGGTTGGCGGGGCGCCCCATCTCCCTCGCCCTGCCCCGCCAAGAATAAAAAAAAAAAAATTTAATAAACTATTATTAAAAAATAAAAAAAACTGAAAAAAAAAAATTTAAACGGGGCGGGATATGCGCCCCGAACCCGCCCCGTTGCCATCTCTATTCATATTCTCTCTTTGCAGCAGTTTGGCTTCTGCAATAAGTCCTCCAGTTCTTGATGGTAATTAATTGTAATATTGCATATTTTCAAAAAAAATTTAGTTTCATTTTCTTTCATTACGTTTCATGCATGTTTGATAAGGTAAATTGGATATTACTAGAAAATGTTAAGGATAAAAGACATTGAGGCAATGAATATTATTTTTTTATGCGGTATTGTTCAACATTATGTACCTTAGTATCTTACATTCCACATGAGCTCATTTGTGAACTTCCATATTGCGAGGGGCATCTATGTATTAAGCATAGTATCAAAGTACATATACAGTCTTTAGTTTTACGTCTCATCGATAATGATTTGTAAATCATTTTACAATTTAGGTCTTTGAACAAAACTAAATGGAAACATAAAAATTTCCATTCCACGGTTCAAGGGAAGGAGTGATCCGGAGATTTATTTGGAATGGGAGAAAAATGTTGAATTGATCTTTGACTTCCACAATTATTCGGAGGAGAAGAAGGTGAAGATAACGGTCATTGAATTCACCGACTATGCTCGTGACTGCCACAACTAGTCGGAGGAGAAGAAGGTGAAGATAGCGGTCCTTGAATTCACCGACGATGCAATCACTTGGTGGGATCAAGTGGTGACAACAAGGAGGAGAAATAAGGAGATTGACCATTCCATGTCATTGCCATGATTGAGAACAATGGCTACAACTTAGACTTTCAGGTTAAGTAAATTATAATTCCTATCATAGAAGTTTCTAGTGTTGCTAAGTTTGATGTGGGTACGGATTCAAGGTCGAATCCTTTCGAAGAGAGAGAAAATGATGTAATCCAAGAAAGACAACAAACTTACAAAGATTCGGCTCAACTTGAAGAGAAACCAAAGACAAGATCAAGAGTTACGGAGGATCAAAGAGGCCATGGAATGAATTGTCCAAGATGCGAAGGCCAAGAGCTCGAGTGCAACAAGCCAATTAAGATCTTACATGTTAGACATGAAGGCAGAATCAAGTTGGGTGCGTTGGATTCAAGATTTGTTACAGTCTTTAGTTTTACGTCTCATTGATAATGATTTGTAAAGCATTTTACAATTTAGGTCTTTGAACAAAACTAAATGGAAACATAAAAATTTCCATTCCACGGTTCAAGGGAAGGAGTGATCCGGAGATTTATTTGGAATAGGAGAAAAATGTTGAATTGATCTTTGACTTCCACAATTATTCGGAGGAGAAGAAGGTGAAGATAACGGTCCTTGAATTCACCGACTATGTCGTGACTGCCACAACTAGTCGGAGGAGAAGAAGGTGAAGATAGCGGTCCTTGAATTCACCGACGATGCAATCACTTGGTGGGATCAAGTGGTGACAACAAGGAGGAGAAATAAGGAGATTGACCATTCCATGTCATTGCCATGATTGAGAACAATGGCTACAACTTAGACTTTCAGGGTAAGTATATTATAATTCCTATCATAGAAGTTTCTAGTGTTGCTAAGTTTGATGTGGGTACGGATTCAAGGTCGAATCCTTTCGAAGAGAGAGAAAATGATGTAATACAAGAAAGACAACAAACTTACAAAGATTCGACTCAACTTGAAAAGAAACCAAAGACAAGATCAAGAGTTACGGAGGATCAAAGAGGCCATGGAATGAATTGTCCAAGATGCGAAGGCCAAGAGCTCGAGTGCAACAAGCCAATTAAGATCTTACATGTTAGACATGAAGGCAGAATCAAGTTGGGTGCGTTGGATTCAAGATTTGTGAATCAAGTTGGGTGTGTTGGATTCTAGATTTGGAAGATATATGGAAAAAAATGAGCGACGTGGATGAAAACGTGCATAACTTTCAGCTCGAGTGTCGGATTTTCTTCCATGAGTACAATCCGAAAATGACACGAAATTCTGCACAAGGATAGAGAGGATTTAAAATTAAAGGTATGCGACCATATAGCTTAAAAGGGTTGCGGTCGCATACCGTATTATTGAACCAACCTTGAGGCTGAACGTTTGTTCTATGAGACCGCACGTGTTCATACTATGCATCATCGACAAATCTGGAAGCGAATTTTTTCAAATTTTGCGTTATCTTCTATTATGTTAAAATTATATTCTTGGAATCTTTTGTAATCTTTTAGACTTTATTTCCGTTTATACTAGGGTTTATAAGGGTTCCATATAAATAGGACATATTATTTCATTGTAACACACAACATTATTATTAAGATTATTGAGAGGCAAATTTGCTTTTGACTTCTTGTTCTTAGTTGGACAAATCACGAATTTATCAAGATTCTTCTTGTGGTGTTGAAATCAACCGGGTGAGATTCTCAAATATTCAATCAAAAGAGTCAACATGTCGTTTGCCTATTATTGGTTATTTTGATTCGTTATTTTCGAATCAAATCCAAAACTTTGATTACTTTGACTTTCGTGGGTTAGATTTCAATCTAATCGTGGGTTTCGTAGTTCTTCACTACGTAGGTTCACATTAGTTATTCCCTAACAAATAGGTTTTTAGGCCCACCATTACCTCTTTTAGTTTTGAGTTCAAGTTCCTTACTCCTTAAAAATTTTGTAACTATATTAGGCGTAAGGGTGTCTCTATCATATTTTATGGCAACTTTGACTTCCTTATAAGTTTCAGGAATAGAATTAAGTAACATAACAACATTATATTCCTCAAAGACTTTATCACCAGTATTGGTGATATCTTGAACCAACTTATTAAATACGTCAAGATTATCATTCAAATCCTTGGATGAGTCTAACTTAAAGCTTAAAAAATCTTTCCAACAGAAACAACTTGTTGGGCAAAGACTTAATTAGGTAGAGCTTCTCTAATTCATCCCATAGAGCCTTAGCAGAATCTTGTTTTTCTACTTTTCTATAACTTCATCAGATAAATGCAAAATAATAGAGGCATAAGCAAGTTCATCAGCTTCATTCTTCTGATAATCTATCATAGTTTTAGGAAATTCTTGTGTTATTGCTTTAGAAACCTTTTGTTGAACTAAGACACCTTTCATTTTTTGCTGCCAAATGAGAAAATTCCATTTTCTATTAAAAACACCAAATTTAAAAGTAGTATTTGTCATGTTTTATTATTAAGAAATGACACAAAGTATTTCAAAATTTTAAAACTAAACAGCTGATAAACTTTTGAAACAAGAGATTTTGACCTTCGCAAAAAATGAGATACTAGATCATAGAAAATAAACAGCAATCAAGAAAGTACATCACAATTATTTTCAATTACAAAAATATTCCAAATATAGCATAGTAAGAAAAGTTTTATACCAAACACTATAGAATCAAGATATCAAACAAGAATCATGCTTAAACAATATTTCAAGAAAAATAAGGAGACCTACTATAGTCACCCCTAAAATGATCAAATTCTCCAGGAGACTCAAGTTCTTAGGTCAAGGCTCAATTTGAACATCGGGGTGAATAAAAAACTAAGTAACGTGTTACTGTAAAGTACTCAACTATTATCCGCAATAGAAATATAGTATTGACGTAGATAAGGATATGCAGATATAGTGGTGGGGTATATAGATTTAAAATCACAAACCAGAAGGGTGGATTAAGATTAACCACCAAAAACTATATAGAGTGCAATAGAAAGAATATGTCGTCGCAGCAAGGATATGGTGTTCTACCAGATTACCAATACGAAGATCAAAACCAAAGAAATTCCCAAACTTAGTTTAGGTCGAACAAAAGAATCACGAACACGAGATCAATTTGCACGACCAAAGTACAGATTTGTAAGTACAAGCCCCAGATCGAAACAAATGCAGGTCTAGAGTTTCACAATTTCCAAGTGATCAAAAGAAGAACACTGGAAATTAATTTCCCAGCGTTCAAACTTTGATCCAAGCCCCAAGATCAACCAAAAAGGGGCTCTGATACTACCGTTATACAAACCAGAGGTACAAGGTAATAGATCGACACGATCCTTTTCCAAACTTTTCATCAAAACCACTGGACACCAAGAGATCAACAATCGAAGACTCAGAGATATTGTACCCTTCTGTATCAACACAATAAATCAGATTCATCAAAAAACCCTCATAATCACATAAATCGTGCAACTTTTTCTATGGGCCAGAAGAGCTTATCGTTACCAACAAAACAATATACTCTTTCGCCGGATTTCACCAAGAAACCCACTCTTAAAACAAAATTCAAGAGTAACTCAAATCAAGAAGAGAATATGAAAAAGGAGACCGAATACTTTAGAAAACCCTCGAATAAAAGAAGACCAAAAACAACAGAAGACGATACGGTTTCAATCAAACACGAGAATGTATCGAGATGGGCATCAAGTGATCCATCGGTCCAGATAAACTTTCACTTTTAATTATGAGGCAAAACAACCAAAGTCGTATTTACCAAACATAATTTTACTGGACTGACTATTGGGCTTGGGCTTCACTGGGTCGGTCAATGTTATCGAGCAATAGCAAATTGGGCCACGTGCCATTTTCATCATTGCCTTATATATTTGGGTTGGATCTGGCATCACAGCCCCAACAATTAGCCTTTTGATTAAAAAATGATATATCGCGTTAGAGCATACCGAGGTTCTGATTTTAAGTCTTGCTGCTACGTATTCATGAGATTATGCACGTCATTGGCCTTTGATTGAAAAATGAGTCAATAGGCATGTTAGTTGTATGTTAAAGTTTAAAAGTTAAATTTATAAATATGGCTTCTCTCTAATTAAAATAATAGATTATTAGACGAAGTGTCTCAAAAAAAAAAATTTAATCTATTGTGAAAAGTCAAAAATTATATAGAGACAATTAGCTATAAAACAATACAGCATCAGCGAAGGAAAATTCCGTTGTTTATGCTCTTAATTTCCCTCTGATAACGGCCTTTAACTATGGAAATTTCTCTCAGTAATTTTTAAGCAGAAGTGTGAATTTTCTGTCAGTAATTTTTAATGTAAAAGTGTGGTCTGTAATCCACCGCCGATGAGCTAGATAATCTATTGGTACAACAGCTTAGCAACACAAATATTTGTTGAAACCGCTATTTATGTGGCTAATCAACGACGATATAGTTCATACGGATAAACTTTAGCTTTTGGTTCAACAATGATTTTTAATTAAGGCAACTTGATTTGTTGGAAAATTTGTATATATTTATCATGTTTCACAAACCTTCCTCTTCGATTCTTCTTCCATAACAAGGAACATTCTATGGAGGACGTGGTTGAAAATCTACAATAGAATTGAATATTTTAAAATAAATGAGAAATAAAGTTGCATGAATATTATATAATAAGTTGAGCGAGATAATATTGATTTTATTTCTCCAAGTGGGCTCAACGAAACATCTAACAAACTCAAAATTCTGTGGATGAAATGAAAGTAGTGTGTCATCAACTACTTAATGTATAAGAGTGCCAATTGAACAATTTTTATTTTTTTTCTTATCTGTCTGTTGGTCTGTTAAATGCACATATAGATATTAATTTCATATAAAAAGGAAAATTTGCAATTGTCGTCTTTAAATTTTCTTCCATGATACACTTTTATCTTCAACATTTATTTCTTGATAGTGTTCTCTCAATATTTCATAATTGACACGTGTATCCTGATTGATGCTCTAAAATGACTATAAAGTTCGCATAAAAAAATTGATTTATGTTGAATTATTTATCAATTTTTCCTATGAATGATGCATCTGCACTTCGTTGACAGTGATTTAAACACAAAAGCATCCATATATCAACCACTTTTATGTTCTTCAACATCTGAGCCAACCTTAACTTGAGAACACCACCAAAAAAAAAAGTAAAATAAAATAAAAATAATGAATCTAAAGACGAGCAAAAAGACTCTTGAATGCGCTCCATCGCAACGAAAATTCGGAAAAACAAATTACATTTTTATGAGTCTACATCTAGCAATTCTCATCTCTCCACCTATCTCAATGCCCAACCTTAGATAAGGTTTTGGAATTCATGGATATGCTTTGTATTGCATCTGAGCAATTGCCCTTTTTTGAGGGCGTTAGATTGAAAAAAAAAATCTTATTTCTTAAATAGTTTTGTCCATTTCTGAAACTAATCCAATTGGAACTGTTAGATTGTTACTGCATCTGGTTTTGGCACCTTTGTTATACCCTTTTGGGCTTTTTTTCTTAATATCAAGTTGTGCAATTTAACTTGCGACGTGTGGTTATAATATTTCACTCTTTGGTTTTCTAGTCATTTTTTTGGAGACTGTATTTCAAATTTATGTTATTTCACTTCTTAGAAAGAAGAAATGTTAAACAATCAAGAGTATTCTAAGATGCTGGAAAATATTGTGTAGTCTATGTAAATTTTTCTGACAAATTATAGTATATGTAATATTTTGGCATGTGTAATTTTGTTGGCAAATTACAATGTTTATATATATTTTTTAACAATGTTGTAACTTGTAAATTATATCATATTTTAATCTTATCACAACTCATAAATTTTTGAAATTGAAACTTATACTCTATGTTAATATTCGTGTTATAGTGTATGTAATCCTTGTTACACCACACAAAAATCACCACCTTCGTCCGCCACTTTTCACCACCAACGTTGTCGGAACAACCCAGACGCCACACCCACCAATTTATGAATGTACCAATTTAGCAATTTAAATGATTTACGATAGGGATCTTGGGTTGACTTAGCAGTAAAAAATAATATATCAATTGCAAATTTAGAAAGTCAAAAGCTACAATTGAATATTAGTAGTCTTATAATATAAGGAGGACACATGCACATACATTTTCAGTTGCCTGGACCACCCTAGTCAATACTTGTGACAAACCCTCCTGAGGCCGCATCACCAAATTGCCCACGTGACCTAAGGAACTCAAACTACTATCGAATACTTATAAGGTATAAAAGGAAAATGGATGAATTGGTGCTCATCGATGCACCAATGCATTACTATATATAAAAATACTAAAAAAGACCTACCATGGGGTTACGATGATATTTCATCTACCATACACGCTTGCAGAACTCCAATGATTTTCGACAAGCTTCATGCGAAGCTCTTCAATCTCCACACACACATATTACATATCTATACATATTATAATATCAAGTCGTGCAATTTAACTCGTGACGTGTAGTTATGATATTTCACTCCTTGGTTTTCCAATCATTTTTTTAAATACTGTATTTCAAATTGGTAAATGCATAGGTCAAAAGTTATAGTCCCATAAAATATGTGGTTAAAATTAAGTATTCGCTTAGGTTCTATTAAAAATAGATTTAAAAAAAAAACAAATTTTTGAATAATGATTTTTCGGAGAATATATTATTTAAAAATAAGAATTTTTTTTTTGAATTTACATGTAATATTATTTTATTGAAAAATGCGAGATTAAAGGTAAAAAAAGTACTTTTTTTTTTTTCTAAAATTGAACAGAAACGGGTTAACTTTAATTTTAATTCCTATAACATGTGAGCAAAATTTTATTGATTCTAACTGTGTGCGTGAGTTTGTCAATTACACATACTCCTTCTTTTTGGTTATTCTTTTTATACACATTGATTTTGGCAATTACACGTGCAACTTCCTTTTTGATTTTCTTTTTCAATGTGTACGTGTAAACCTTTTTATTTTGCCTTTCATTTTTCAACGTATGTGTGTCAATTACAGTTTGTACGTCAAAGCACACCATTTCGTTTCCCTATAAAGAAATTATTCTCACAAGATACCTGACAAGTTACCATATGGGTTGGATGTTAGCTACTAAAGTCTAAAGCCCTGTCTGGTACCTTCCAAAAAATATTGCTGTGGGAATGTCGGTCCATTTTTATTTTTGCAATGTTGAGAAAGCAACCTTCAAATCAATTTTATTGCTGCCTTTTAATGTAAGTCAAAAGAGGTTGGTTTGACTCATTTATTTGGAAGGGACATTTCGGTCCTTTAAACATGTTTGTAGAGGATAAAATTGGGAACTCGGATGAAATGCATGTCACCCCTCAGCCTAGTCGTGCTTCATTTATTATCCTCCAACCATCTAGTCAATACAAACTCATGGGTGATTATGAGTGTGTTGAATGAATATTATCGAGGAAAGAATGTATTTTAAAATAGTGATACGATGATAAATATGTGGTTAAAATGTAAGCAAAAGTTATTGATGTGATGAAAAATATTATTTTATTGAAGAATGTGTGGTTGAAAATAAGTTTTGAAAGAATGTATTTTAAAAAAATGTGTGTCAAACGAGAGCTTAGAAAGATTTGGAGACAATGGCAGAATTATGACAATGTTGGATACTGTGAATTAAATAATAGTAAATCGTATTAAAAAAGAGAAAAAAATAATAATTAAAATCTTATGCATCGTACTATCTTATTCTATCTAATACAATGTACCAAACTAGAAGCTACCTAATCGGACATTGGGGATCATCACCCTACAAGGTAGTGTAATTAGGTCGAGCAAAAAATTGATGAAAAATCAAGATAAATTGAATCCACGCATGTCATCATCCTCAGTGAATACAGCATTTATAATGGAAAAGGCGATTCTACAAATTAGCATTTGCTATCATGTAAGCAAGAAGGCTAAAGAAGGAAGACAAGCTAGTGCACGTTTGGTATACAAAGCTAGATATAATAAGACAATATAATGAGCAAAATTTTAGCTTTTGTTCTTTATAATATTGTGGGTGATGTAATATTTCCTACCAAACATCCTCAAAAAGTATATTAATACAGAATATAGGCAAAGAAAGAGATTTTACTGATATTATGGACTGTTATGCTATATGCTATTGCGCACACATTTAAGCAAAATAAAAATAAAGGGAAAATTGGAGCACTTGTCTCCAACATATTGTCCTGGTAGCAAGTTAGTAATCAACATTTCAATCTATTTCCACGGTCAGTCCAATGATAGAAAGCATTCGAATCTCCATTAAAACAACAAGTGCCATCGTGTAAACACGTCTCACTTCAAGTTTTGGACATTGCTCCAAGTTGAGAAACAAAATTCAGAAAGTTGAACATTTGAGGCATACGTGACGATTTAATAAAAATTAACATAGTTTTCGTAGTTGAGGACTCATTGTACAATATAGAGGAAGGTTGAGAACCAACTTGCTATCGGTTGGGGACCAACAATGCAATGTTTCGAAAACAAAATCCTCATCAGTTAGTTATGATAGCAAATCAGCAGTGTAAATCTCCTATAAACAAATGCAATAATTGAATCCTCAAAAGTAACTAGAGTATTTTAAAGAATTGTTTGCAGACATGAAATTATCAAATTACGTAAAAAAAAAAAAAAAAACAGTAACCAAAACAATGTTGTAAAGTTCAAACTATACGATGTCAGAGCCAATCTACTTCAAACAAAGACCTCTTGTAAAGCACGCGTTTGTTTAAGCGTAAAGTTCTATCCCCAAATAAAAATCAAACATTTAAAAAGCATAACACTAAGCAAGAAGTACATGCACCCTTCATTAATTGAAAAATTAACCATCAAAGACTCTTGTACAAACATGACAATGACTACGGCGAAGAAAACTATATAAAACCCTATCTTGCAAATCCGAGCCGTCTTCTCGGCATTAAGAACTCTAAAAACTACGGTAACATCAATAAGATGCTGACGTATCATGTATCTATAATGCGAATGGAAAAACTTAACAGAGTTAATGTTCAATCTCTTGTAACATAGATCCATAAGGAAACATCTAGCGCGCAAAAATAAGAGGAATGAACGTTGATAAGAATTAGTAAAACTTGCATGGAATTCAAAGGAAAATCGAACCGCAACCAAGGCTGCATTATAGTGATACAAAGAAAATTATGAATCGAAATAATTTTGAGTATATTACATAATATACAAGCAAATGTAATCGGCCAACTTAAGTAAATAAACTGTCTAATTGTATTGGGTAGAGGATCACTAATAGCCTAGGATCCTATTTGATTCCTTCTAAATTGCGCAAGTGATAAGAATCTTAAGTCATACAATCAAGATCTTCAACACTCCCTCACAATTTGGATCAATCTAGCTTGCTTATTAATTCTTAACACTCATTTTCTTGGAAACGAAAGGGGTTAATTATTGATTTTAACTTTAATTTTAATTCCTATAACATGTGAGCAAAATTTTATTGATTTTAACTGTGTACGTGAGTTTGTCAACTACACGTACACCTTCTTTTTCGTTTTTCTTTTTATACACATTGATTTTGTCAATTACACATGCAACTTCATTTTTTATTTTATTTTTAAATGTGTATGATCTTTTTTTTTTCCGCCTATCTTTTTTCAACGTCTGTGTGTCAATTACAATTTGTACGTCAAAGCACATCATTTCCGTTTCCCTATAAAGAATTTATTCTCACAAGTTACCTGACAAGTTACCATATGGGTTGGATTTTAGCTATTAAGTATTAACTAGTGAGAGTATATTTAGTGGGTGTTTGGTTGTGGATTAAAATTAGTTTTTTAGTAGATTGTGATAGAAAATTTTGAAATATGGTTAATATTGATTGTTTGACTTTGACTTAGATTAAATCTGATTTTAATCCGAAACAAACAACCACTTAAAAGATTTTTATATATAATGAGCATTCAATGATAATTAATAGTATTTCTTAAAAGTAATTTTTTTTATACATTTCGACAATGTTTTTTATTTTGATTTTTGATTTTATTCGTTTCAAAAATATTTATTCATTCTTCTTCATCTTTTATTTAATATTTCTTTTATTTGATCAATTTAAGCCCTTGTTTGAGTTTCATTTTGAGAGAAAAATGCATTTTTGAATAGTGATTTTAGGAAAATGCGTGATTAAAAATGAAGAAAAATTTTCGATTTAAATGTAATATTGTTTTAATGGAGAATTTGTAATTGAAAATAAGTTTTGAATTTTTTTTTTGATAAACAAATCTCGAAGTTTCACAAGGAGAGTGGTAAACATTTAGGTGACATGCTGATAGTGAAAAGCATAACAATGGCAATTACGGCAGAAATTTACCCACCCCATCCTCTTAAAATTCTAATTATAAATTCGAGAACAGGAGTGAGGTAGTCTCTGTTGAGTTGGCAGTCGCAGTGTGATGGTTCAATTCCTGACTCTTACAAAGTATGAAATTGGATTCTTTGTGGGCACCAGTATGACAGCTCTGTACCCTGGCCTGCTGAGGCACATCCCGCGATTTATCTCATCCACAATGCTCTAGGGGACAGTTGGGGGCTTCAAGGTTGGGGTTCAACATTTTTTTCCTAATTATAGATTCATCCTTGTATTGTCTTTTTCATTTTCTATCAACCACAGCTGGCATAAAAATCCTCCTACTCTTCATCTACGCAAGAGACCATGCCTAATCTAATTAGTACATGTTTGGCCTTCTTCTTCTTCTTTCATTTTTAACTCATTTTCGTTTGTCCATAAAGAACTTATACTACTATTCAAGACAATTTTGTTATCTATTTGAGATTGTACACTCCACTTCTTTCCCCGCCAGCTTCAACCCCGCCGAATACACCTCGGCTATGATTTCTCCCTCCATCTCCGTCGTACTTGTCTAAGACAATATTCAAATGATTGAGTGTTTAAACTTTTAGTCAAATGATAAGACGTACATTAATGTAATAAACTTATGTAACAAAGTTGTGTAAAAGCGTCTACAAATTATTTTATTTTATTTCGTAAAAAAATTCACATCAAAAGTCCACAACGAGTTCAAAGACAGAGCTGGGGGCAAGGGTGGCGAACGCTCCTTCTACACTTTGCGTCCTCAACACGTGGCCCTACATGTAGTCCTGACTCTATCACTAGTCGAGTTTATAACTTTTAGCCCAACTCAAAATGCATTTCTTGTTTCGTCTCTCGGGACTAACTTGGTACTAGAGTCACTTGATGAAATCTCGCTATAACTTATGTATTAAAAATTGTTCAAGCATGACACGAAAAAAATGATCTCGACCATCACATCCGTGACACGTTGAAAATAAAATTTAAATGGATTAACTTTGAAATAATTAGATAACTAACATTACCGGAGCTGAGAACCCCGTCTTTGGCCATGCCATTTACCCGAGTCTCAATCAACTGAATATTATTTACTATGTAATCGTATTATTTCATAAATACGCGACGACAAACCTATTAAAGAATTGATATATTTATTTCATAAATATATAAATATATGGGAGTTCAACTTAACATATTAAAGAAGTGATATATTTATTTATTTATCTCTCCACTGATAGCATATACATATGGTTATAATATTCACTCCATGAAGATATCTCTCAAGTCGCATCAAATTTTTGCAACGGAGTTTATAAAGTTTAACCGATCATTTTAAATTACTTGATTGCAACGGAGTTTATAAAGTTTAAGCGACCATTTTAAATTACTTTATTATCATCTTTATTCCCACTATAATGGGGCAATATTCCCAATTCAACCCCGCGACTTACGTTCACACAACGGTGTGTGACGTGTTCAAAATGAATGCCCCGAATGGCAAATCCAAGCAACTTAGTATTGTCAATTCCGTGCATAATATATTTAAATGACCTCACACTAATATATTTAAATTATTTTTATGAAGTTTATAAAATAAAGGAAAATTGCAGCGAATGTACTAAACATATAATTTTATTGCCTATTTGTCCAACCATTACATTTGTGCCGTCCACAGTACCAAACATTTCAAAATGTTGCAGATGGAGTCCAAAGGGATGAAAATCATCCATTTGACCGTTAGTTGATCGAAATAAAAAAAAATTGAGCATCGGAGAATTTAGTACGAGTATATATTTCAATATTTAGTCGAACTGAAATTACACATCACTTATATAATACGCATTTTGGCTTAAAATTAAAAATCCACTTATCTTTAAAGCAAAGTAAAATTAGTGAAGCAATGTAAGAATGGATTTGGCTTAAAATTAAAAAGACAAGTGGATTTGGCAGACATTATACCGAATCATCGGTGGCCGTTTTGTCCAAGTAATTATTTTTAAAATACAATGTTGACTAATCTACTCGTGCCAATTCATATTTCAATGAGTTTCTAGGTGTTGTACGTTGCGAAGGTGGGACCACGTCAGAACAACTTGTGTTTCTTCAAGTTTTTTTGTTCAAATTTATGTGTGTTAAATTTGTTGAAAATACAATTCTACCTTTGATTTTAATGATTTTAAATAACTAAACATAAATAAAAATGTGGGGAGGTAGTTGTCGAGGATGAGGAAAGTTTTTGTCAAGTTGTAAAAAATTGGTCGTCAACCATAAGGAAGGCAATGGGAGCTCAAAGATGAGCTGCGAGGATAGTATCGTAGGATATAGGGTATGAGAACATGAATACGAGTTGCAACGGGTACAAGAATTTACCCTTCCTTTTTCTAATGTGTGTGATGTTTCTTATCTCGTGTAAGAACTCAACACTCTTTAGTTAAATATATATTCCTGTCTATACATATATAATCATTGGTGAAACATTGAGTACATTTCTAATTTGGACAGACATAGCCAAAGAATTTTGGGGATTTGAAATAATATTATCAGTGGAAAGGGTACAAAAGAAAAGGATTAAAATCTTGATTAATTAAGCGTAATTAAATTTAATTTAGTTATATTTCGCATTTTATTGTAGCCCCACTTCAACCTCCCTCTTTACAAAATATTAGATTTTGTGTTAAATAAAGAAGGATTAATTTGGATTAGGTAATATTGATCAGCACGCATCTTCACTAAATTATAGTTATAATTTAGGTTTTTCGTATAACAAATCAAGTAGCTAATAATTCCACCTACTTCTCCTATTGGCCAATGGAAAAAATAGCCAACACGAAATCGAATGTTTAATGCGGTAAAATAAGAGACGAGATTGAACGTCCTATCTCATTCATGCAACTATAATTTGTATAACCCTTTCAATGAGAACTATTTAACGTCCTATCTCACTATAGCAAAAGGAAGTAGATTAAAACTTCGTAACTTGTAATAAAAAATTAATTCATATTGTCACTTGAATTATTGCGAAAATTGTATAAGTAATAAACTAACTGCTGGTGATGTACAATTCTCAGATTGTAAAGCAGAAATATTGCTGAAGAATTACACATTATAAATACAGGTTTAATCTCCTTTATTCTAATTCTTCAAGCTTAATTTGCCTGTTATGCAATTTTTTAGCTTCATCTGCCTCTATCAGGGTAATTTTTAAGCTCGTTGCTTGTTTAATATCCTGTTACTCTCGACTTGACCACCTGAAGGCAGACAAGAAATGAAAGCACAACCGAGAGGAGGTCCCAAAATACGGTTCTGAAGCTCTTTCGACCCAATTCTAGGCATTCAATGCGAATCAACTTTGCTGATTAGTTCTTGTGTCTTTCTTATGCTTCAACTACACTAGAAGTTAAAGCCTAATGTACCAGTTGTTATGCAGATGGTAAACATCTGATTAGACTCCGGGCTCTCTAATGGAACATGCTATCTAACTTGTTTTCTCATTAGAATCCAACACAAAAAGATGCCTTTGTGCAAGGAAATTAAGGAACCAATAAAACAATCTCCATTCTGTTTATTATCCTGCTTAGGGATGGAACTTTCCTGAAAAAAATATCAAATTTCATCAATTTCACAAAAAATTAGCAGTAAAAATTCACAAAGCCGCTAACTGAACTCAATTCCTTTTAAAGTGTTAGCATATGTTCAACATCAACAATCAAAAAGAAACTTCACGAACTAAACTTCAGCATCAGTATGAAACATGCCAACTTTCTAGGAAGTTTACTGTTCAAATATGAAGATTATCAACAAATTCAATCCTTCAACTAAATCACGTTCTAAAGCAGTAAATGTCAAAAAGGGGCCCATAACATCACATCAAGCACCTGAACGTATAACATAAATACATTAATCTCATAAATTATTCTTAGTTATAAAGGAAAATTGGCACCAAAAAGCACAAGTAAATGCCATATCTCTTACCAAAATGACAGCAACATCTCCGTGCAGCTAGTTCCGGTACAGCTTTACCGCAACATATTCATGTATCTGCAAGGAACAAGAAATCATTCCAAGGTACAAAGATGAACAACGTGAAAAAAATAAAAATTATACTCCTCTCACATTGTTACTCCGTGGCTGTGTCTCTTCATTAGATAAGCTGTACTCCTTCATCATCCACTGTACGTCGTTATGATTTGGATTTTTGGGAACAAATTTGAATGATTTTATGCTGAATACAACATTGTCATCGCCCTTAATACGTTGCACGACTCCACTTACCGCCCCATTCCCCAGGAATTGATCGAACGGCTTGACGGTTAGAATGGCGCCGCACTGGGGTAAAAAAGTATAGTATGCCAGGCTCTGCGTGCATATAATTGTCTGCAAATAAAAAATACAAAAAAGAAAGATACGAAGTTACGTTGATATTGAAATATGATTAAATTAATATACTTAAAATACACATTCATTTTCGCTTTATTCCCCAAACCAAGGTAGCATTCATTTCAATCCAGAAACAGAAGCAAAATTTGAAAAACAAGCAATGAACTAATGAATAAATCAAAATATTAGCAAGGAATTATCAGCCGGAAACTACAAAATCCCATTATTTATCCACTCTTATCAAATACTAATTGAAGACAGGAAATGTATTTTGAAGTATGTATCACATGAAAATGCATTGTTACAATTACATTAATATTATATAAGAACTCAAGAATTTATTGGTACCTGCCATGTGTTGTGGTGGAAAGTCATAGAAATTGACTTCGTGGATACAATTCTCCTCCTCGAGAGGCTCATTTCTGAGCCTCTTGGCAAAAAATTGAATCACTAACTGTGTATCATTAACGTTAAAGATGGGCACCCTCACATTTTCAGCAACCACAACAGGGGCAATGGGAGCATTATTTTCAGGGAGCACCATGGAAGGGACCGTGGGAGCGTTCTCCACATTTTCAGCTAGGACAAGAGCAGGGTCCACATTTTCAGCGACAGCCGGATTCTCGATCAGAATGGTGTGGTTCTCAAAACTTTCCAAAACCTCCCACATAGTACCACTGATTTCGGGGCCCGAAGCGTGTCTTGCATCAAGACCAGACCCCACGTTCAGGTTGGAAGGCTGTTCATCTGCGTTGACATGGGAATCCTCATTCAGATTGGTAGTATGCCCAGCTCCATTGAAACCAGACCCAAAATTGTTTGTAGGATTGACATGGTTAGGATTTGGGAGGTCAGGAGTGTTGTAAAATGGATTGTTAATCAACAGATAAGGACTGTTGATTACCAAATTCCATACCAAGCCACTGTTTTCCGATTTGCCATTGTCAAATTTGATTCAGCGAAGAAGAAGAGGAAAGATGAATAATCGGAACAAAAAAAAAAAAAA
>CAIGRP010099779.1:0-35943 GCA_903798385.1 Fraxinus cuspidata | reverse complement strand
CCAACACTTCTCTAAGAGCTATGCTTTGAGTGTAAAATTAGAAATTAGCATAAAGTTCAAATCAAAGAGAAAGAAGCACTACATGAACCTGCAAAGCTTAGTGCCATTGAGTGAATAACCAGATGATATATTAGATTCAGTTCAAAGTTCATTGTCTGACGTAGAAACTAGGAAGATATTATAGAGACTGATTGTGCACTGTAATTAAGAGTAACTTAGGGGATTGGGCATTGGTTTTCATCCTACAAGCATGGATACAGGATACAGATAACATGGCATGTCAACAGAATTTTTCCAAAACGTGGAACATGAGATACTAGGGACTCATTAAGTAAATTCTTTATAGTCTATATGTGTTTATTGACAAAATTATTGAATTTCTTATTTTTTTCGTTCTACATACCACTATATTTTGATTATATTTTCGCTTGCATGTAAGGAAACCAGAATGCTTACGAGGCTCTTCACGTCACGCTAACAATACTTTCAAAAAAATACAGCCCGTGCATTGTACGGGCAGAAAACTAGTCATTAAAGAAGAAAGGATATTGATTTGAATCATCAAGATCGAAAAGGAGGTAGATTTCATCCTCACAAGGGTATTAGATATACTCTTATTTTAAACATGAGTCTTATAGTTCCAATCCGCATACAATATGCATCGGATGGTGCCATAGAACAACAAGAAACTAGACTAATACGTATACCTTTCCACCTAAGAGCAAATTAAAAAACAAAAACCCGGAATAAGAGAGGATTGCATCTTGTGATTTCCAATGATAGTCGGATTAAAGCACGCGTTCTTACAAGCTCCAAGACCAAGCGAAGTTTACAGCTGAAGAAACGAACTATGAAATTTCAGTTCAACACCTGGCAAGTTCACGAGAACTGGGATTCACGGACTTTGTATAGAACCATAAACGCAGGGTCTTTTTGTCTTGTGTCTATATTCCCATCAATGGTCTACCATTTCAGGAAGCTCGAGTTTTCCAGCATAGATATACTGCATCTCTGCCTTCCATGTCTGCAAAAAAGATCACCGTTTTCGTGGAACATATATTATCTATTGATGACTCATATAAGAGTTTAAGAACTTCTATTTATCGAAATATTGCTATTGAGCAGGTTCATTCATTTTTAATCACTAAAGCTACAAGGCAAAAGAAGAAGCATAGGAAAGCTCACCTCGTGTCTAAAGTCGATACGCAAGTTGGGTACATTGGTCTTGTGTATATCATTTCCTTCGGGACCTCGCTTGAAATATTCGTCTCCAAGCCAGTGCAACTGCAACAATAACCCAATCAAATCTATATTAGTGATAAAATCACCCAAGAAATCTCTCGACTTACGTATACCTAGTCATAACCTATGTATATGAAACTAATGGTCATTTAAGCAATTTATCCAACTATCATGCAAATAAAATGAATTTTAGGAAAAGTGCATCTAATATAATCATCAAGGTTCTCTAGCATATTAACATCTGGCACTTCAAACTGGTACAACAGAATAAATTGAGTACTCGGCATTCCTTGATCTCCTAAATTTCATCATTTAAGACCAACTGAAATAATATTAATCAAGATTGTTGATGACAATAGAAATAACAACTTAGAGGTAGAAGTTTCTTTCTTTTGATGTTTTGAAGTTCCTATATTGTATGTATAGGTTCTCAGATGAATTTTTTGGTAGACGGGGTTGTAATGTTTGTGTGTTTAATTGGTGTGTATAATATGGGCAGCCTGCAGCCCCTCTCCTTTTAAATTAGTGAATTGATCCGTCAGAAAATGACCAAAGTTCTAATTACACATCTAAGAAAGCTGTGCACATGCATAGCTAAAAGGACAAGACAGATCACCACCGCCCCTTAACAAGTGAAAAAAAGCCCCAATAACCCCCCCCCCCCCCCCTACAGATTAAAAAAATGTAATTAATATAGCTTTTGTTTGGCCCCCATTAAATTATAATTCATTTTTCTCTCGCTTCTTATCAACCATATATTCTCTAATAAAATAATACTACATGTAAATCCAAAACTTTTCATTCATTTATAAACACATTCTCCAAAAAATTACTATTTCAAAATCAAACTCTCATTATAATGAGAGAATAATGGGGGCCAAACAGGCGCATAATTAGATATATAAATTTTTCTTACATTTTTTCTAATATACCCCTATATTAAATAATGGTTTAAATAGAATTAATTTATATTTATTGATAACAAGGTACATTAACTAGGGCATATTAGAAAACTAAAAAAAAATCTACAATTTCAATAAGGAAAGTAACCTATAATTTGGAACAAATGAAAAAGGAAACAAAGTCTATCTCTATGCGACGGAGGGAGTATATTGAAAGGGAGGACAAAGAAAATGGCATGTGGAATATCCAACTATCTTACAATTGGGGAACAAAGCAACTTGGTCTTAGTGATATAAGTAACTTTTGCCCATTACACGAGCTCAAGTTTCACACGAACTTTCAAATATGCTACCAACATGCTACATCAGTCTTGCTACTAGTACGGATTACACCAAATGACATCCTTTATTCTGTTTAATGTATCAATATGTGGGCAGAAGTATGCATTCGAATAAGAAAAGTTTTCAGGAATTTCAACTATCATGATAACGGTTAATACTAGAGATGTTATTACCTTGGCAGCATGTGAAAATCCTGACTGATAAACAGAATATCTAGCTATCTCACAAAGGTCACACGAACTAAGCTTCCAGACCTTAGATGGAATAATTCTGTAAGATACAAACACAGGCCATGAAATATGAGGTATAAGGGAACAGAAAAACCTTGGCTGCTACACTGTATTCTTCCACAAGAGGCTCTTTTGTGAAATGAATTTGCAGGGGATCATCAGTTGAGAGTGACACATTCAAGCCACGTTGGAAGAACATTAGAAAAGGGTTGCGATGATAATCCAAGAAAAGAGAATTGTTGCTCAGTGGAGACATTGCCAAACCAATCTGAAAATTAATATTAGTTGCCAGCCACATCTTAAATTTATAAAGCAAAAGATGCATGCACAAAAATGATTAAGATTGATTAGGGATTAGATGACAAAATGATATTCAATCACCCAATTGGAATGAACCTTGTTGATACAGTTCCATGACATAATTGCAATAAATTTCTAATAATTAAGTTTCAAGTTCACTTGATATGTAAATTGATTTAAAACACAGCAGTTTACAATAGCCATGAACTGATAAATGTTTTGCAAGCTGAGCTTATCTATTATTTGGAATCACAAAATTGAAACAGCATATTAGTAGTACCAACTTGCCCATTGCTTCAACCCATATGCACACCATTAAAGTGATAATATTGTCAGCCAGGTAGAGAGCAATATCAAGTCAAGTATAGGACCTGAGCAAGGTAGTACAGATATTGCATGACTGGGGATTTCCGCAAATTGATCCCATGTGATATATTATGACACACAAGAAACCCAGCAGCCAAATGGTCAATATCACCAGCCTGGATTAAGATAAAAATATTTTGAATATATTCTGAAAAACAAAAGGAATCTAGATGTGGGACAAAGATTTCAGAAAATAACCTCCCCACAATGAGGACGAAATCTGATTGTTGGCAACCCTTTGGATTCACGAAGCTGAGAAGAACATGAGACATAGGTTTCAACTTGACAAGTATTTCAACAACAGTGCTGAAAATGCAGAAATATAAAGATGAAATGTTATTTCCCATCTTAGAACTGCCCTTACCTAGATGCATTTACCCGCAAACCCTCCAGAAAGGATTTTCAGTAATCACCAAAGCACTCATGCTTCAATGTTTGTGTTAGCAAACATTCTCATGCAACTTTAATTTGAGTTAAGAACGTACCAACCTTATTGAGTGTATACAAGTTGGCATAGCAGTAGTAAGCATAGTATGAAAAAGCAGGATTAAATTCATTTGTCCATTCAGATGGCTTGGGCATGTGCTTTGTAGGTCTCCTCTCTGGTTTACTTTCATCATCTACAATGTCAAAACCTACAACCTGTATTGAATACTACGTTAGGCATCCAAAAGAGGATCTCTATACATAAAATTAATTGGGTATGCAAAGTGAAGCAGTAAAATGACATGCTTCCCTGTCAAAACAGGAAGTAAAAGCAAAAGAACCATATTCAAACAGAAATAGAAGGAAAATCAAGGATATTTCTTGTTAAATAAACCCAAAAATCTGCATCAAATTTATATCATCATTAGATCTTTGCCGAAGAGGGGATTTACCTTTAGCTAACATTTATATAGGAAGAAAAGATGGCATACAAATTAAAGATCACTTAATAAATCTTACTCTGGATTGATTTGACAGAATTATGTCAAGTTAGACCTGTTATTTTAGATGACATACTAGAAATATCTTTGAGTTCTCCAGACATAAACCTCAAAAATTTTACCCATAAGTGCAAAGCAACTATCAAAATATATAGGTCACATTTGGGGAACCAGATTAGACAGGATAAAAATTTAGTATAAATTATAATGAATATTAGTAGGTGGAGGATATTATAGTGGATAAATGTGGATAACAATCTTTGAATTTTATTTAAACCAATGTCACTATTTACTATTTTTTTTATTCAGCCAAAATCCGCCTCCAACCTCCGGGTTATGTTATACGATTTATTGTGCAACTGACTATCTTTTGAATGAAAAATTACCTTAATCCACCATAATACCATCTATTAAGTACTATCTATTATAATTTTATATTAAATTCTTTATATGGCCATGCACCAAACATAGCATACAATTTTCTGCATCAATATCATACTGGAAAAAAGCCAAAAGAAACACTAAGTTAATTTCAATAACTCTAATAAATAACTACAGGGTGGGGAGCAAAAAGAAAAAAAAAGAAAGAATTATCTTAGCATACTCCAACAAAAAAAGAGGGATAAGATACATAGAATCAAGGTTTAAAATAGACCTGCAATAGAAACAGGTGCAATTGAGGGTGAGAATTCGGATCCACTGTGACTTCAAAAAGTGGAATGAACACATTATCTAATATATTTTGAAAAGATGTGGCAGTTCCCATACTCCTGTAGACATTGTATAACCTTGGCAGCTGCAAATTTCAGAATAAAAAATTTATCAAATGTCTAAAGAAGCCAAAATCGTTTTCGTTTTCAAATAATGAACAAAACTAAGAGACCCAAAAGCAGTTCTTGAGATTTTTTTTTTGAAAGGTAAGCAGTTCTTGAGATGACTAACTTATAAAACAATGGATGAGATTGCAAACTATAGAACAGCTTAAAAGTGGTTATAACAGATCACAGAATAAAATGTAGGAGTTGTGCAGCCAAAGCAGACCATGTTCTCTTCACTTACAACATGGATGGACTTGCATATTCAGCATCCTGATACAAGGATCCATTTAAACATGCAGTGAAGTATAGAGAGATTTGTGGATCACAAAATGATTGCTCCACCAGAACCAATATGTTGCAATCTCCATTCATTGACAAATGAATTGAGACCACTGTGGAGTTAATTATTATCCTTTTTTACTCCATGGAGAAATGCAAATAATGAATAAAGCATGGAGCATAGAACTGTAGGGAAAACTTAAGTGGACGTGAGGACCATTACGACCAGGAATCATCCATATGCTCCCTTTTAAGATCCCAATTCATACTCTAGGTTTTCAGCAGAGTTTACCATCAACAATGTTTTTTCATTCCAGTCAGCAAGGTATATGGTCTGAAACATAGAGACACCTTTACTCTCAGTGAGATTAGAAATGTTTAAAAAGGGTCAATCGCGTTCCCCCACACTTTTCCTCCACGTGGCAAGGCGTAAGCCTCAAGACAAATCAGTGAAGTAAAAATCATTCATTAAAAACCACTGACCTTGAAAAATCTATAATAAAACAAATTAAAAGAATTAAATGTCTAACTTGCTTAACATAAAAAGAATATAATAAATTCTTAAATTAGTAATCATTAATCGATGTATTTGATTCAACTATCATGCTCCTCGTTGCCATCACTCTCTTCTTATTCTTTATAATAATCCTCTATTAGCAATGATGCCTTCTCCTTACCCCTTCCACTTCCACCTCCCTTTCCCTTTCCCTTCCGTCTTAAGGTAGAAAAAGAAAATGTAACTTAAGACAAATGTACATCTCAGCTGCCCTAAGACTTGCCTCGGTAAGTTGAGGCATAACCATTGCCAAATGGCTCTAAAGGCATAAAGTTATGAAGCGTTTAATGAAAAAATCATGTGAGGCAGACTCAAAATGTAAGCCTCGAACAGCTCTTTTAAACAATGGAGACAAGAGAATGAAGCTGCAATAAAAATAAAATAAAAACACCAGCTTGGCAACATAATTGGAAATTAACGGGCTGCTCAAGATGCTGAAGCTCATATTGTCAAGTAGTAATCACATCTTAAGTATTTAAAACCACTTGAGTAATTCTCACTCAACCAATGTGCAACGTGCTGCAAACTCAACCATCTAATACATGATGCCAAAGTCTCATCCTATGATGCTCAGACTTGGGTATAGGTATCGGGTGTCAGATCTTTTATTTTCTAGAATGTATGATACGGGAACATAGCTAAAAAGAATCCAAATTTTGGTCACGGTTACATGGGTACATTTTTAAAACTTCAATTTTTTTATTTTTTTTCTAAAATTCACATGTAAAAAGTTAAATAATAATTAAGTGATAAATTATCAAAATATAGAACATGTCACTTAAAAGTAAAACCAACTAGAAATTATACCAGTCTAAAACACCAAAAACAACATAAATTTATATGAAAAAAGCACAAAATTAAAATAAAAGTTAGAAACGACAATTATTAATCATAATTATTGTACCCACTTAAAAATTGAACAATCGACCAATATTTCATATCCATACCCATGTCGTGTCGACACGGATACGTCGACAGTAATGCCAAGCCTGAGCATCATAAGTCTTATCCTACCCATGGCCCACTCCATAAGCCAAACATAACATAACCAGACCACCAGGCACCAACCGACTCAAAATGTTTAATCCTATGTTTTCAAATAATTTCTAAGTTTTTATAAAAGAAAATTCCTACTTAATCGACATTGGATGACATCTTACAAACACAGTTCAAGATGGACACAATTCTATCAGACACAGTTATAGAGTTCCTTATGAAAATAGAAGGAAGCACAAGGATAAGGTAAGGATATTAGGCACGAGTTTCTTTGACAATTATAACCATCTGAATCAAGAATGCATGAGAACTTAAGAGCCCTCAGAGTGAAACTGCAAGATGAGTGTTATTTCTTTGGGCAATTCACAAAGACATCACTTTCCAGTGTCTAATGTTGAAATCCCGATATGATTAGGGCCCAAGATTAGGAATTATTGGAGTTGATTCATCTTTCCACAGATAAAATATTGTAATATCTAGAGATTGTAGGAAATTATTTTCTTCCTTTTATTATTTCCTTTCTTGTACAATAAGTAGATGTCTTGCGTTGTAAATTATATGTAAGAAATATATAATTTTCTCTTCATGGTATCAGAGCTGTGAAATATTTCCTAATCTAGCAAAATTATGTCAGAAGCCACCGCCAACGGCAGAGGATCTACAACCTGTGACTCTCTCAATGGCAAGTCTCACAATGGAAAGTCTAAAACTGCTTCTGCCATAGGTCCAGTGAAAATTCATCTTTCCACCTAACAGTTGAAAAACTGAATGGGAAGAATTTCCGTGAATGGGCTCAGTCGATCAAATTAATAATTGATGGAAAAGGGAAATTTGGTTACTTCAAAGGAGAAACAACGACGCCAACCGCAACCAATGCGGCTCTTCTAAAAAATGGAGAAAAGAAAATTCTGTGGTGACTGCTTGGCTAGTAAATTCCATGAAACCATCCATCAGAAAGACTTACCTTTTCCTACCAACAGCAAAGGACGTATGGAATGCAGTGAAGGAAACGTATTTAGATTCTGAAAATTCGTCCTAAATTTTTGAAATCAAGACCAAACTCTAGAAAATTAGACAAGGTGAACGAGAAGTAACTGAATACTACCTAGAGATGACAGCTTTGTGGCAAGAATTCGACTTGAGCTCTGAGGAAGAGTGGTAATGCTCACGAGAGAGTGCTTGGTTCAAGAAAAAATCGGAAAACGAGAGGTAGTTTGAGTTCTTGGCGGAGCTGCATCGTGATATTGACACGGGAGGTATTTGCAGAGGTACGGCACGAAGAAAACTGGCAAAAAATCATGTTGGAGGTTGCCTGTGGTGCTTCGGAATCGCCTAGAATCGGGATAGAGTTCGGCCTTATCATCCAAATGGTTTGGGTCTTCAAGTCATGGGCCAGTAAGTGATGGGCTTGGGTCCAAAAAGGGCGAGCCTCAAAATTCTAATGCATTATTTAAAAATTTTGGTGTTGGACCTGAAATTATGGGCTTTTATTCAAAAGGGGCAACAAATGGGTTGGACCCAAGACAACAAAAGGACAACCCTGGTGTGAAAATTATCGTAAGCCAGGACATAAAGAAGACGTGCTGAGATTTGCACGGAAAACCGATAAATTGGAAACCAAGACAAAACAACTAAAGCCGTAGATACCAAGCGTCTGTTGGCTATCAAACAGGAAAATCAAGAGAGTCCAGTAGTGCTTTTAATACCGAATAGACAGAGCAACTCTACAAATTGTTCTCCAGTTTTCAACCATCAAGCCAAACCTCCACAAATAATCCATCAATTTCACTGGCTCACAAAATCTAGTACACCCTAGATCATTGACTTTGGAGCTTCTAATCACATGATGGACTCCTACCATCTATTTTCTTCATATTCCACGTGTTGATAATCAAGTCAAAATTGATGATGGTTCCCTATAGACTATTGGGGAAAAGGGAATATTCAAATTTCTGATTCTATCACTTTAGAATCAGTCCTTCATGTCCCAAATTTGTTGGGCAATTTACTATCTATAAACCAGTTAACAAAAACTTCCAATTGCTCTGCTAAATTTTTTCCATCTCATTGTATATTTCAAGACCTATCATCGAGGAAGACAATTGACAGCGCTAAGGAAAGTGAAGGACTCTACTACTTTGAAAAGGCTTATGTGAAGGACCTATCATCGAGGAATACTTATTTGTCCTTAGAGATAGAGAAATTATGATATGGAATTTTAGAATGGGACATCTTAACTTTCAATACATGAAACGTGTGCTCCCCTCTATTTTCTTGAATGAGAAGTCAGTTAATTTTCAATGTGAAATCTGTGAGCTTGCAAAACATCGGCGTACATCTTTTCCAAAATCTATATACAAACCATCAAAGTCATTTGCCATGATTCACAGTGATGTATGGGGCCCTCACGAGTCCCAAACCGTACGAACACAGTGGTTTGTTGCATTTATTGATGATATACTTGAATATGTTGGGTATATATTTACTAAAAGATAAATCTGATGTTCGTACCGTGTTTATCAACTTCCATTCTATGATTCGAACGCAATTCCAAACACGGATTCAAATTTTACACACAGATAATCACATCTTTGGGAGATTTTCTCCAAACACATAGGATAATTCATCAAAGCTATTATGCCGACACTCCCTAACAAAATGGAATTGCCTAACGCAAAAATAGACATCTCCTAGAGGTTGTTTGAACCTTAATGTTCACTACAAACATGCCCAAAATGTTCTGAGTGGCGCTATCCTTACATCAATATATCTAACCAACCAGATGCCTAGTTGTGCTCTAAATTTCGGAACACGTCCAAAATATTTCCCAACTTTTCGTCTTACCTCTAATCTAGCCCTAAGAGTGTTTGGGTGCACCGCATTTATTCACGTTCCCTCTCATCACAGAAGTAAACTTAAACCCCGAGCTATTAAATGTATTCTGAATATTCTCCTACATAAAAAGACTACAAATGTTATGACCCTTCCATGAAAAGGATCTTTGTAAACCTTGATATCACATTCTTCGAAAAGACCTCATACTTTAAAAACATCTCTCTTCAAGGAGGAAGAGACTGAGGTCAAAGAACCGATACATACACGGTTCTTTAACCTTGGTCCCTCCCCTCCTGAACCTATCCTACCTACTCCACCATCTGATTCGAGTATGCCATTGACAAAAGGGGACTTGAATCCAGGGGGAGGTGTAGAAAAACAAAATAATAAGGAGATACTAGTTTATTCAAGAAAGCCAAAATCAAAGTACATAGAGAATCGTACTTCTAAAGCATCAAAAGAGTCATAACCAATAGTCACTCTAAATCCTCATAAAATACAGCAGATACCTGATATTGACTTACCCATTGCTCAGAAAACAAACACGGTCATGTACTTTCCATTCTATTTCGAAATTCATGTCATATAATACTTTTACAAGTCCGTACTTTTACAACTCACCTTGATAGTACAATTATCCCAAGAACTATTCAGGAAGCCTTGGGGAGTCCGAATTGGAGAGAAGTAGTATTGGAATAAATGCGTGCGTTGGAGAAAAATGAAACTTGGGAAGTGATGGACTTAACGAAAGGGAAAAAAACTCGTTGGATGCAAATGGATCTTCAATTTGAAATACAAAACTGATGGAACAATAGAACGGTATAAAACTCAATTGGTTGCAAAAGGCTACACACAAACCTATGGCATTGACTATACAGAAACATTTGCATCAGTAGTAAAGTTGATTACAATTTGAGTTCTATCACTAGCATCAAATTTGGATTGACCGCTTCAACAACTAAACATTAAAAATGTCTTCTTAAATGGGGAATTGGAAGAAGAAGTATTCATGATATTACCACCAGGTTTTTGCAAAGTTAATAAAGAAAAAAGGGCGTACAAACTAAAAAAGTCTTAATACGGACTCAAGGAGTCATCAAGAGCATGGTTTGACAAATTAGCTAAAGTGTTGAAAAGTTAAGGATATCGCCAAGGACAGTTAGAACACATTGTTTCTTCGACTATTTGAAGACAGCACTAAAATCATTCTAATTGTATATGTTGATGATATTATTTTGACGAGAGACAATATAGTAGAGATGGAAATACTAAAGAAGAGTCTTGCAACTGAATTTGAAGTGAAGGATGTGGGACAAATGCGATATTTCCTAGGAATGGAAGTTGCTAAATCGAGACGAGAAATCAGTGTATTACGACGAAAATGTCCTTGATCTTCTAACTGAGACTGGCATGTTAGGATGCAAACCAAGCGATACATCTGTTGATGTGGCAAAGAAAACTAAAGATGGAGGAAATCCAGTAAAAACTGATAGATATCAAAGGCTAGTTGGAAAATTGATCAACATGTCACACACTAGACCTCACATCACATTTGCAGTCAGTCTGGTAAGCCAATATATGCATTCTCCAAAAGAAAGTCACCTAGAAGCTGTCTATAAAATACTGAGCTATCTCAAAGGCTCGTCGAGAAAGGGACTACTCTTCAAAAAGGGTGAAAGAAAAGTTGAAATTTTCACATATGCAGACTGGGCAGGATCGATAGACGATAGGAGGTCTACTACTGGTTACTGTACCTTTGTACGAGGAAATCTTGTAACTTAAAGTAAGAAACAAAATGTAGTTGGTGTTGAGGCTGAGTTCAGAACGGTTGCACAAGGAATCTATGAAAGGTAGTTGGAGAAGCTTCTGGAAGAATTACACATCATAATACAATTACCGATTAAACTCTATTGTGATAACAAAGCAGCAATCAATATTTCCCTTAATCCAATTCAGTATGACAAAACTAAGCAGGTAGAGATGGACACACACTTTATCAAAAAAATGTTGGGGAAAGAACTATTGTATAACCTATGTTAAGACTACCTAGACAAAAATTCAAGATTTCATCTTCAAGTTGAATATGATCAATATTTACGATACAACTTGAGGGGGAGTGTTGAAATCCCAAGATGATTGGGGCCCAAGATTATGAATTATTGGAGTTCATTCATCTTTCCATAGATAAAATATTGCAATCAATGTAGGAAATTATTTTCATCCTTATATTATTTCCTTTCTTATACTATAAGTAGATGTCTTGCGTTGTAGATTATATTTAAGAAAATATACAGTTTTCTCTTCATCTAACTTCTCACATCTCCTCCATTAAACCTTAAAATATTTTGCAAGCAACATTCTCAGGAAACCTATTCAAGGTCAATGGATAGGACAACTACATATATAAGTCGTAATCTGTAAATTATTTTAGAAAATTAGCTTGTGGAACCATGTCATAACTGCCATCAAAAGGTATCTTTGTGGTGCGTGGCTCCATTAGCCCGTCTACTACACAATACATAGCTCTCAATAAAGAAATCTTCGTCGTCAAAACTAAAAGCAGTAAAATGGTTAGCAACCATAAATAATTGTAATGTTCACATTCAGTTTCCGACATTGAGTCAATTGTAATGGTATTCACATAAAGGTATGGAAGGGATGAAAAAAAGCATAGTGAACTATCAGATAATAACAATGAAATTATAGTTGGTCAGACATCAGGCACAATTACATGACCAATAGTATCATTCCAGGTTACCTGAATCAACCAAACAGCATTTTCACTATAAATTGCATTGTTTATGAACCAACTCGCTAGTTGATCCCATTCACTCTGTTTTCTTCCATAAATTGAAATCCTATACTCAGCCATCTGAAAGGAGCATAATGAAATTAGAATTTCGGGCAAATTACCATTTCAAATGAAGTACAACTATCAACAACATGACAAAATCTTTACATTTTAATATATAGCAACATAGAAGCCTATTTTACCAGGTACTGAGACATAAAAACACGTTAGTCGTTTCAGGTCCTAAAGCGAGATTCCATAGTAGTAAAAAAAAAAAGGACCACTTATGTTGTTTTCTATCAGGAGAGCTCCAAAGGTATTCGACTTGATTATAATAGGAAGAAAAGTTTTACACAAATAATCTCACCAAGATACTTGAGCCTAGCAGCACAATAATTTCAATCAGACAAAAATTAGAGATGTCCAATGTTATATCAGTATGCTTCTTCCATCATGTAGTGGACATTTTGCATATGCTTCTTAGACTAATTTGAGACGCACAAGGTTGAAGTGATGAAGAATTTTTACTTCATTATACAGTAATGTTGTAGTCGACTGAAATCATTAAGCTAAACGAAGACTACATTAGATGAAGAATATTAAAAAGACAGTTGTAATCAAAATGTTGGAGGATAAGTGTTTCAGATATTTCCCAAATACTGCGAGGGCATACAAGTCCTTAGCAGCTGATTGCCTCATACATAAGGTTGGACGTGGTCCGATTCAGTGAATTTTAAACATTTACAACAGCACTACATTAATCCAACTAATGATATGTTCAATCTTAACTCTTATAAATAACGTAGTTGGGCAGAATGATTGCAAAAAACTTAGGTCACTCAATTTTGATTTCTTGAAATTTGAATTACAAAGTTGTGCTTGGGCTAAAAACAGGAAAATAATATTTTTGACTCAATTAATTAATTGACAAATGAAACAAGAAAAATGATACTTATGGGTTCAATTAATTAGTTGGTAAATTTATTTAGAAAAAAATTAAATATTTTGGCTAATTTAATATAAAAAAAATTAGGAAGATTCGATTTTTCTATTCTTGGTCCAAAATCGAGAACCAAACCAAACTTGTCAATTCTCGATTCTAATATCCATTCAGACATTTAACTTAAGAAGAACCGAACCGAACTGAACCACTCCGTTCGGATTCGGGCCGAAAATTTAGTCTAGCCCTACTCATACCTAATTTTAGAGAATATCAATTATTTGGTTTTAGAACACCGATGACTTCATTTGCATATCTATTTATTATCAATATTTGCTCCCACACACATGGTCTTGAAGTTTCTCAAGAGTAAATTTGAAAAGTCGTTCCCCGGATAGAGAATATTAATTTAAAATTTCCCTAGTTTGGACTGTGTATCAAGGCATTTTTTTCCGTTGTTTCGGTTGTGGTGGTTGGGGTGAATATTAGCCAATTCAAGTTGTTGATAAGATAATACATTCCTAACGATATGTCGGAAAGCAGTAACTCTCTAGAACAGGAAGCCATATGCTCTCTCGTTGAAAAAAAAAATAGTTCAGATAGAGAACCAATTCGGTAATAATATGAACAACAAACATCCGAAAGAAAGAAGCTTAACCATAATGTTTTTCAATTTTAGGATGCCATATATGTGGAGAAAAACTTTTATATGTAGATATGAGTTACCATCATTCATTTTCATAGTTCAACTTGGTGTAGAATACAAAGAGAAATCTCATCTTCTAGTACACGAAAAAAAAAGGTGATAATTTGTCACTTATCCATAGAGAATAAATTACTTCTCCTGCGGGACCAACCAAAGTTTCCAAAGAGGTATAAGCACCTAGTGTAAAAGAAAACTTCATGCCTACAAAGCTTTAAGGATTGAACATCTATTTTGGCTAATATAGTCAGTTGGAGATCTTTTGAGTGTATAAAATAATTAGTAACGTTATGATTCCCAAAGAAACCAAAAATTGAGTGAAACGTCAAATATAGGAAAAGCCTAAAGGAATACAAGTCTCATAAAAACATGCAAAAATTGCTAGCACACCTGATATTTACTTGCTTCAAGATCTGACAGAACCTGCTTAGTCACTTCAGCTAGGAAACGTCCTAAAATAATAAAAAGCTACAATGAGAAAAAGATACATATTCTATGACCTAGTTGATAGGAAGATGAACTTGTGACGAATAAGTAAATGCACGTGATGCTAATAGGTCAGCAGAATACAAACAAGAGAAAAACAATTGTATCATTTTGATTTCAAATTGCAAGTAGCCAAATTCTTGTTGAATGTTTTAGAAGCTTAATTCTCTTATTTCGTTGAAGTTGGGCTGCAAGTCTGCAACTATTCTCTAGCATAAAGATATTAGATACGTATGAAGGGAAAGCTTTGAAAGACCATCTAGGTGATAAATTCAATAACTACGTAGAGCACACTTTCAGCTGTTCATTTGAACAGAATCCTATTTCCCAATGTTAAGTAAATCAGTTGATGCTGCTCAAGAATTTAAAAATGAGAAATCTTAATTGAATTAGCAAGCATCATGCAGTTCTCCCTCCCATAAAATTCATCCAAGCTAAGCAAGCAAATAAAAAATTATCCTTAATGTTTAGAAAAGCTTAAAAGTTACTTTTTTAGGAAGTAAGAAAAGATTTACTAGATTACAACTTTCCAGAAAAATAACTTATGTAAGTAAAGAGGTAACTTTTAGTGGAACGGGCTGGACCGGAGAGGGTCTTGGAGTTTTTAGTTCATGTTAGTAAATTTAATACGTTTTACATAGTTCCTGATGTCATCAAGCACTCACTCTCTAGATAAGCAATTAAATAACTCAGCGTGCGTGTTCCTTCCCTGTAAACAGACCTTGGATGAGGTTATCCTGCTTTAGAAAGATCTCTCGAAGCCTACTCTGTCCACAAGGATTATACTTGAGATTGAATTTGTCAAATCGGTGGAAGGTACTCTTATCAGCATGCACATCCAACAAATCCACGTTAAGATCATAGCTGCAATATAAATATTTACTAATATGCTCTTAAGAAGTATGAAAAACAGAGTGACCCTCAGAGAAAAATACAAAAGCTGATAATCAGTGCAAACCCAGTTAAGTCTAAACTGTCAAAGACTTCTTTCAGCGTAAGATACTGCCCATCACGGTATATAACAACCTGCAGCATAACGAGGATCACATAATTCCATAAAATCCATAAGAGACTAAAAAACAGTTGTATCTGTAACCTAAAGGAATACGCTGCAATCAAAGAGAGTGGAAAGCTTTGAATAAAAGTATCATGCGAATACCTCGTCAGGTTCTTTTCTTAATTTTGACTTGATGAACTTGAGAAGATGCTTTTGCTTCATGCAAGCAGAATGATGGACATGAGTGTCGACTTTTCGAATATTGTAAAAATCACGATGGGGTGCGCTCTTTTGAGCCACAAACTCCCTATCTGCATTCACCAGCAAATGAAGGCGGAACTTCTGCATGGTATCACATATAAGTTATAACTGGACTATATAAATGAAGAGACAATAAACAACCACGTGAAGGGGGCACAAAAGAACTGTACCTCCTCAAGAAATCGTAATCGGTTGTGGCATGCAGAACGAACATTTCCAATGGACATAACTTTCAGAAGATGATGCATATCAGTAAAAAATCTTGTCGAACTCGCGACAGGAAAAAGTTCTTCAGTGTCTAGATTTTATAGAAAAAATCAATTTATCTATTCTTCAATGTTGTCATGAAAGAAAAAGATATATCATGTAATGCTACTGCTCCTCACAGCTTACCTTTTTCACTTGCATAAACGTGAACCACGCCGTCTTCCATTCTGAAATTGTGCTGCTTGCAGCTCATGTAAATGATATTAGATAAGATTGCCTACGAAAATATAAATGGCTTGATGACTTCTCTATGCAGTTGAATGATTAAGGACAACTCACAGAAGATGCTTCAACAGGGACAAAGCGAAATGGATCATCAATGACATTTGATTTGCTAGATTCTCCCACAATCTTAGTCCACGGTGCAACATTTTCCCTGAAAACATACTTTTCCCTCAAATCTAAACATTCACGAATCATCTTCAGGACTTCTTGTTCTTCAACATTCATTGAGTCTGAGTTCAAATTTTTTGACAATTATTAGAGAGGGAAAGTCGATTCACATATCATATCAGCAGCAGATGAGGAAAGCCCTCACAGATCAAATTCAAGGAATTGATTTTGCAGTTCTAATAATTAATGTTACGGTGTCGATAGGAAACACAAGTAGAAGGTCATCTATATGCCATCCAATTTATGATTTGAGTGGAAGATGGCAAATGAAGAAAATTGTAGAATCAACAAATGTTAGACAAGCATATCCAGTAAAATTCAATAGGATCAGGAAGGTAAGAATACCATGCAGTACAGTTGGCAGCGGCAAAATGTTATTGGCAAAAATGGGATTAATTCCCACAGTGCGCATTGAAGTTGTATCTACCTTTCTGACATCTTGATCTCCATTAGGCTTTGCTTCTGGTAGTTGAATTTGAACATAATTATTACTTTCTGCTTTTGTTGGAATGATTGGAAGAATTTGAATTGTTGGTTTCATGTCCTGCGAAGTTACAGAATAGTAAATTCTAATGCGATTATTTCGAATAATATTTTCTGTATTATTCAAAAGGACAATACATTAATGGCAGATGAGGTTGATAAATGAAACACCA
Organism: Fraxinus cuspidata; assembly: GCA_903798385.1. Classification (NCBI taxonomy): domain Eukaryota; kingdom Viridiplantae; phylum Streptophyta; class Magnoliopsida; order Lamiales; family Oleaceae; genus Fraxinus; species Fraxinus cuspidata. The sequence continues at coordinate 18,657 of CAIGRP010099779.1, read as the reverse complement.
AAAAGAAAGAAAAGAAACTAAGAAAACCAATACGTATCTCTGAGCTTTCAAGTGGAAGACATTTATTTCATTTTCTCGAGTTGAGAAATACAATGGCATCAAAGCTTGAAATTTGATAGCTTAAAAATGAAAACCATGTGTTGTTCAGTCTCAAAAGGAACCGGTGACATATATTGAAATGGACATCACATACCAAGGCAATGTCATGTAGATGCAGATAGTACTTCAGGTTGATGAATCTTGATTTGATTATTAAGAAATGAAAAAGAATTCCAACAGAGTTTTGAGTTCACTGAACAAGATGGTACAACATGCAGGATGAAAAACAAATGGCTTTACGGGATAAAGTTGTTAATTAATGAATCTGGGATATAGAAAGATAGTAACATGATGTTGAATTAGATAGATAATTGCATAAGAAGCCTAGCAGAGGATGTATGAGGTATTAGGGGAGTTTACAGGTATGAGACCACAAATAAGGATACATCGTGATGGCACAAGCAGGTTTATGTAGCAATTAAGCCCAAAAGAGTGCCATACAATTTTACCAAAATATAAAAACGAGGAAGCTTTAGAAAATTACAAGCATGCAAGACAGGGAGCTAAGAATCAAAAAAGAAAAGAACTTGCAGATCATTTTTACATTTTCGTAGGATGTAACACCATCATCTTCAGTTGCAAGCTCAGTCTCTTCCTCATCAGAATCTCCTGCACTCTCAAATGCATAACCTCCTGAGGCATGTGGAGTCACTAGCCTACCAGCTGATCCAACTCGCATTTTTGGATCACAACTGCTCATGTATGGATCTTCGCCTATAAAGAATAAATGAAACAAAACAAAACAAAGATTATTTGTACCAAGCAACTCCACGATTTGTAACATCCCATCAGAACTACAACCGAGAGAAATTTCTAGTAAACCTTCAAAATTACAAATTTTAGTAAGATTAGTAAACCACCGAAACCACTCCATGCATTTCCAACCAATTCTATCGCAACTTGAATCATCTTATCATGCCCCTATTCTCGAAATTCATTATTTTATTCTTTTATTAGGTACACAACACATAAAGTGACACTTCTCATAGCCCAAAAGGTAACAGACGCCCATATATTATCCTCGTTAGATGAAACTTAATTAACTGCACTGCAATTGAGTATTCTATCATCACAATGCATATTAAAACTAGTTCCCAGTGGAGAATTAGCAAATAATTGAGATTTTCGAATAAGAAAAACGTACCATCCCTTCTATCAGTCCGAAGTGGTGGTAAATTAGACGGAATCAAATCAATTTCATCTAAAGAATCCTCATTACTCCACTCATTCTTTGTAACCATCACATTAGGCATCGAACACGACACTGTATAATTCCTCACCTCTTCCTCTTCCTTTTCCTCTTCCTTATTATCATGATCATTATTATCAAATGAATTTAATAATTTATTTTTACGCCTCCAGATATTTACGTTCATCTTTCGCTCCGCACAATCAGAATCCTCGGCATCAGAGTCGGAAACGTATTGGTGGCGGCGGAGGTTGAGGAGGCGATCGAGGACTTGGTCGACGCTGCGCTTGTGGAGGTAGAAGGCGGAGATTGCCATTACTGAAGCGCCGAACAACGCCGCAACCGCCAGCTGCGCCGGCGATACTGATGATGAAAATGGTTGTAGTGAGTCCATTTCCGAGCCAACTGTGGATGAGTCACTGAGCTTTATCAGGGTTTACGAATCGGCGGGCTTGCAGTTGCACGGTGTATATATATGTGAACTTAGGGAGATTTTAGTAATTTCATGTTGGCCCACGGGTCATAGATAGCGATTAGGGCTATTGATTTTCTTGGGCAACCAATTATGAATTAGCCCGTTAAAATTATAATTTACCTTTTTTCTTTTTTCCTATCAATCATACATTTTTCAATAAAATAATATTATACATAAATTCAAAATATTTTCATTTCTTTTAAGCACACATTTAAAAAAAAAAAATTAAACGAAAAAAAATTTCTTCTTTTTCAACCGTACATTGTCTAAAAAAAAAAAAACACTATTCCAAAAATTGTAATCTCTAATAATGACAAATAATGAGGTCAAACGAGATCTTAGAAACTCAATCTTAAAAATTTATTTTTTAAAAAATAATCTTTATCTATTTTAAAATAGAAAAAAAATAGAGAAATTAATAAACTTGTGTATGTATTTTATTGAAAATCAATATTCTTATGTTTACAGTTACAATTAAGGTTGAAGTGGTACATGCTCATTCACGAACACTACTTTATTTACAGCGCTCCTCTTGAATGACTATTTATACAATAAGTAACTCGTTAAAAACCTTGTTAGACAAAAACTTAAAGGAACAAAAATACCAAATAAAGGAAAAATAGTACAAATAATTTAGAGTAACAAAATATTGACTCGATAAAACATTGTCAAGCAAAGAAAAAGACTTCCCTGATATCAATTAATGAAATTTTTTTCTCCGAATAAATAATTTTACACGTGAATTTTAAACTTTTTTACTTTTTAACTACATATTCTTTAAAAAAAATCTATTTTTTTAAATATACATCGAACAAATTTGAAATAATGAAGACGAAACACATAAAATATGTGTTCGTGTTTAGAATGTAGCCAAGTGGACTGATTTGAGTACAAAACTTCGTAACTAACCTAAAGGTTTCACGCTTACTTGTTATCGACTTAGATCTTGTCACATACAAGGTAAAGGTGACATGCTTAGTTGTGTATTGAATTAGATTATATTCTATGCAAGTTTCTTGTTATTCATTTCATTGAAGAAAAAGAATGGAAAGAAACTCTAAACATTTAGAGTAAGATAGGTACACCATATTGTATTAAGATGGATATGTGTTGAACAACGAAAGTGTATGAATGGTGACGAGTGATACAATGATAAGTAGTAGACTATACAATATTTTTAATGTTGACCGTGTTATGCAATGTTGATATAGATTAATCCTAATTGTTTATTCAAACCGATACTAAAATTGAACAATGAATGATTATCTTAACTAGTGTATATGAAGCAATGTATGAATGCTGAGCATATTCAAGTCAAATTGAATAAGTGATTTATAGTGTTCGAACTCACGATTTCAACTTTGCCTATGAGTTTGGCAAATTGTGACCAACTCATCTCTCAACTATGCCTTGGTTGACTAATGCTCATTGTACGAGTGATCGGAGGAAGATTCATGCTCATTCTCATGAGGAGATGGGAATATTTCATCTTTCATGTTGTGAAACGGCCTATCGTTCTAGCCACTGATCTCCTTCCTATCATACATGGCTCAAAATGTTCTATTGTCCATTAATGGAGGTCCAGTGGTAGCACACATATCAGTAAGCTTCACTTTTACCACTTTACTTGTAAGATGATCCCTTTTTTAAAAATTCAAATGCTTTCCCGTACAATCCGGCCATAAATTTCACCAGAAAAATCAACTTGAGTATCTTTACACAATCAATACCGGTAAATCGCATATGATATTTGGTGGAAGCTAGTGACTTGTAATAAACAAGATGTTGGAAATATTCAAGAGGAGAAATTCAAGGTGGAAACTTGAACAAGATGAAATGAAGAATGGAGCTTGAACACGTATATAATACACAATCATAAAAACGATATTTGTCTCTTCTAGTATGTTTTAATGATTTCCGGCAAATTGTTTAGAGGATTGACAATCCTTCAAAAAAGAAGGTAAAAAGCAAATGATTATTTTTAGTTGAATTTGTTGAAAACTTGAAAAATGTTTGAATATGTATATAAAATAAGGGAAACTTAAGTGTAGAATGTATGATGATTTCTATGGTTTGTTTGATAGATATTATTGAGTAAAGAATTTATTTTAAATAGTAATATGATGGGAAATATGTGATTAAAAAGTAAGGAAAAATTATTGATGAGATGGAAAATATTATTTTATTGAAAAATGTGTGGTTGAAAATGAGTTTTGAAAGAATATATGTCAAACATGGGCCTAATGTTGTTTTCTTATATTTGGACTAGGAAATCCATCACCTATTCATAGATTTATAACATTTTACCACGAAAAAGCTTCAAACCCTGGTGAAAAGTTGGGGACTTTCTACCAAAAGGCAACAAAAATTCAAATAAAAAATCAATCCAATGGATAAATTTTTGAACCATACTTAATCATGGCTATATTCATGCGTACGCATAGTAGAGGCAAAATTGTTTCTATTTTCTGTAGAAAATGTCGTGCTTACACATGACCATATATATTGTGCTTATGCATGGTTAAGCAGAAATCACACAACATTGCATTCCAATTTAATCATTAATTCATTTACATTTCAACCCAAGAAGGGCCCAAATTTTGAACAAAAAAAAATTATATAACAATCTCCCACGTGTTCAAAACTCACGAAGTATTATCGAAACTTCATGTAGCACGATAACTTTGAACCAGTCATTCTTGTGAGAATACCGGTGAAATCACACACATGGGTGTTATATTTTTACAAGTTTCTCAAACTCGTTCAATGCTATTATAGCCTTGCACTTTTCCTATTCATTGAATTTTTAAGAGAAACTCTAACTTTCTATTGAAGCGGCATCACATCGAAATTCACATAGGTGAAATTCTTCCAATATCATTGTTACTTTTAGAGATACTTGTATTTCGTATTGAACTTTATTAAGAGTTTTATTAACTCATCCCTTCAATTATAACAACCAATACTATTTATTAAGGATAGAGTTTTATAATATGTTAATAGTGCTGAAACTTATGCACTTATTGAATGACTTGTTATTACCCTTTGAACCTAGATATACTTGTTTAGTGTAGTTAGGTTGGGTTACCATCATTTGTGAACTTTTAATCAAGGAGTTTCAATCCATCCTTCTTGATGTTGATCTTACTAATTTTCTTGTAAGAAGTTTAGTCTACAGATCATCTAAGTTATCAGTAGACTCAACATATGTGAGAGAAATTACTCCATGCTTAACTAATTTTCTCACACTCATGTCTTAGACTTATACGTCTAGACTTTCTATTATATACTTCACTATATGCTCGTGTTAAGGTAGCTTGACTATTGCTAGGTATCAAAAAAACAATCTTTGCACTCAAAGGAATTTCATAAAAAAAATCATATGGCCTTCCAATGTTTCGAACTTTGATTACTAGTAAACCTATTTAGTTTACTCAAAGCAAATGCACCATCGAGTTTTGTACATTGTACCGCATACATAAGACCGATTGCACTTGCATACTCAACTTGGTCTATTGATCTTCCATCATTCTTTACTAACTTGATACTTGAATCCATTAGGGCATTTGCTGTTCAAATATTAAAACTTATTCATCACATTCTCAACATAATGTGTTTGTCTTAATGAATAGCCCCAACTATCATTTTTAACTTTGATACCAAGAATAGTTTCTACTTTTATAAGTTCTTTCATTTTGAACATGGAAGATAGAAATATCTTCGTTTCTTTATCTCTTCTATGTCATTACTAATAATTAACATATCATCCACATAAAGATATACAAATGTAATAATATTATCACATACTTTGACATACAAACATTTATCAATTGAATTATGAGTAAAACCATATAACATAATAGTAGTTTCAAATTTCTCATACCATTTATTGTGTCTTATTTTAAACGATATAAGACTTGATTAGTTTGCATACTTTATGTCTATTTTCCGATATAACAAATCCTTTTGATTGTTCCACATAGACCTCTTCGAAATTTCCATTTAGGAATGTCATCTCGACATCCATTTGATGAATATGTAAATCATAAATAAATGTTAATGCAAACAAGATCACTATCGATGTTATCCTAGCCACGGATACATATGTATCAAAGTAATTTATTCATTTTTTTGTTGATACCTTTTAGCCACTAATCTAACTTTATAGGTATTGAGTGTTCCATCAGAATTATATTTCATTCTAAATACCTATTTACAACCAATGAATTTAGAACTCATTGGTAAATCAACTATTTCTCAAGTGCTACTTGATATAATAGAATCAATTTCATTATTTATTTCATTTTTTAGAATATGTAATCACTAAAAATCATTGCTTCCTTATAGGTTTTATGATCACTTTCGATGTGAAGAACAAAAATAATTGTTCTTACAACAACCTTCCTATCTCCCTCTACTAAGTAGAAATAAATATGTTGGAATCTATTTCATCCAATCCTTGATCTTTTGCTTTTCTAGTTCTTTTACTTCTTCGATATCCACTTTCAACATTTCTTGTGGATGTCTCTTTTTGTGACTCTCTAGAAATTAAAATATCTACTTTAGTTTCATTTTGAGAATTTTTTGTTACCAATATATTCTTGAAAAACTCCACATCCCTTAATTCTATTATAACATTTGATTCTAAATTTAATAACTTAGAAGCCTTGCTATTTAAAGCATATCCCACAAAGGCACATTTAATACCTCTAGGACCTAATTTAGTTTTCCTATGATCCGTTTTCTTGCAATAAACAAAACACCCACACACTTTGAAATAATTAATATTTGGTTTCATTCATTTCCATGTTTCATATGGAGTAACCTTATCTTTTTTTAAAGGAATCCCATTAACTATATGACATGCACTAAGTAGGATTTCACCCCATAAATTAAAAATTAATTCAGCATATAATAACTTCATTAATCATTTTTAAGAATGTTCTATTATTTATTTCAACTAAATTGTTTTGTTCAGGTGTACGTGGTGCAGAACATTGGTGTATAATGCCATTTAGTTCACAAAATACATTGAATTCGATTGAAAAATATTCTCTACATCTATAACTTCTAAGCGTTTTTATTTTTCTTCCTAATTGATTTTCAGCTTCTGCTTCATATACTTTAAATGCATTGAGTGCTTCATCTTCATATTTTAAAAAATAAACATAAGTATATATAGAACGATCATCAATTAATATAATGAAATATCTATTACCTCCTCTTGTTAGCACATCATTCAATTCATATATATCGGAATACACAAGTTCAAGTAATTGAGATTTTCTTTCTATACTATGAAATGATTTTTTAATCATCTTCGATTTAATACATGTTTCACACTTTTTGAAGTTATCAACTTTATATTGTATCAATCCATATTTAACCATTATTTTCATAGTACTAATTCACATGTGTGTTAATCTACCATACCATAAATTAAATGAATCAAGAACATAATAAAAGATTTGTTTCTATTTAAATCATTCTCAAAAGTAAAGTTTGACCATTCCTTTAGTAGAATAGCCCTTTCCAACAAATACTTATTATGGGTTAGTACAAGTTTTTCCGACTCAAATATGGATTTGATTCCCAATTTTCTCAAGAGAAACCCACTTGCTAAGTTCCTATTCATGAAGGACATTGGTCAAAGTAATCTTCTTTCCCGAAATGAAAATGATATCTACATTCCCTTTGCTAATCACTTTAGATCTTCTTTCATTTCCCATTTTGGGTCTCTTAACCAGCATCAATGTTATGATAATTTTTAAAAAGAGACTATCATAAAACACATAGATGGTTGCGAAGGTAGCCAACCTGGAACTTTGATTTGGATTGCATTGATTTCGCTCGCCATAGCGATAATCTCGTCAACGGAATTCACTTGTCCCTCCTTCTTTTGTTACTTTTGTGCCTGCAATCTCTTGCATATTGCCTATTTTCCACAAACATTGCAAGGATCTTTGAATTTGGTTTTGAGATTCCCTTGATCCTTTTTAGGACCGAAAGGTTTCCCTTTCTTTTTCTACTTGTTGGAGTTATCCACATTGTCCACGATACTGGCTTTTGAAGAGCCATCATAAGAACTTTCGATCTTATCTCTTGTCACTGATTCTTCCTCTATGGAAAAATGTTTTTGAATGTGTTCCAAAGAGAAGTTTTCGGAATTGTGAAGAATATTTCTATATCATTTTTAAGTCCCCGAGAGTTTAGCAATAATTGCTCCCACTTAAAAGGATTCGGGAAATTCGATTTTCATCTCTTTTAATTTGTTGACAATAACTTGTAATTTATGTACTTGAGGGAACAAAGAAATATTATCTAACATTTTGAAATCAAAGTATTTAGATATAAGAAAATTCTTGGTACCTTCATCTTCGGCCTTATATTTGTTTTCAAGTGCTTCCTATATTTCCTTTATCGAAGTGGTGTTAGTGTAGAGATCATACAATCGATCCGAAAGAGCATTTAGGATATGATTGCGATATATCAATTCATCCTCTTACATCTTATTTCTCTCGGTATGAACTTCTTCCGTATCTTCTTTGGTTGCATCGTCAATTGGTTCCAAGTTGGGAACAATTACATAGAAAATCTTTAACGCTGTTAGACAAAATTTGAGTTTGTCTTGCAATCTTGTGAAGTTTGATCCATCAAATCTATCCAAGCATACCAAATCTTGATTCATCAACTTGATGGTAGTCAACGTAGTTTCTGTCTCCATCGCAGTAAAAGACAAATATCATTTTTAAATTGATGGAAATATTTAAAAGGAGAAGAAGGAGATGGAACTTGAAGGAGATGAAATGAAGAATATGGCTTGAACATGTATATGATATGCTGTCCTGAAAAATATATTTGGCTCATCTAGTATGATTTTAAGATTTTTGGCAAATAGTTTAGAGGATTGACAAGTTTTCAAAAAAGAATTACAAAAGTAAAATGATTTTTTCTAATTGAACTTGTTGAAAACTTGAAGAAGGTTTGAATATGTACATAGAATAGAGAAAATTCAAGTGTAGAATGTATGCTGATTTCTAATGTTGTTTTCTTATATTTGGAATTGAAAATCTATCACCTATTTATAAATTTCTAATATGTTACTATGAAAAGGCTCCAAACACTAGTAAAAACTTGGGAACTTTTCACCAAAAGATACTAGAAATTCAAATACAAAATCAGTCCAATGGCTAAAATTTTGAACCATGCTTAAGCATGGTTATATACATGCGTATGCACGGTAGAAGTAAATTGCTTCTGCTTTCTGCGGATAAGGTTGTGCTTACACATGACCATTTAGTATGTGCTTATGCATGGTTAGACAAAAATCACCCAACATTGCATTCCAATTTCATCAAATATTGTCTTCCAATTTCATCATTAATGCATTCACATTTCAACCCTAAAAAAGGGCCCAAATTTTGAATAACAAACTATTATATAACATAAGATATGTGATACAACAATTTGTAGTAATCGGTGCATGGAATAGAGATCAGATTTTAGAAGTGTTTTTTTTTTCTTCTCAAGCCATTCACTCCCATTTATTTCCTTAGATACAATGTTCATGTTGTATTCTTTATTTGAAACATTTGGGCACCGTTCTTTCTTAATGTTGACCCATCGAACGATACTCTCGGCACTAAATTCAATTGTGTGCTAATATTTTTTTACGAACATGATAAAAAATAATTTCTATTTCGACACAAGAAATGGAGTTTTCTACACCCCTTTCTTGTGTCCAAGACTAGGAAGACGATCCCTCACATATACTTGTGGGAACTTATTGGTTATCTCACTGATGTCCGTAGACATATTGGCCATAAACTCTAGAATATTCTTAAATGGATGGAAATTAGACATCATTAAACATGCTAACCGATGTCTGTCCACAAATTACATCAAGCAAAGCTCAACAAAATCCTCAACCACACTTTTTTAAAGGTATAAGGTCAAAATTGCTAGTAAGAATTAAATTAAATTAAATAATTATAATAATTGCAAGTAGGACGATGAATTTAATTAATAAATTAAAATAATAAAAGAAATAAACGAGCAATACTACATACGCGAACCTATTGATTTTCTCTTGTCAATTGTTCTTTATTCTTTGTTTTGTTGGATAAATCATTACCCTCTATCGTTTTAATAGGTTCTAACCGACTAATTATTTTGATCTAGCACAAAGGAAAGTTTTTGTTTGGACATTGATAAATGTGTTTTACACGCTTATTAACTTTATTTATATTTACGAATTGATCGGATTACTAAATTTAGTGTAAATATTGAAATCATATGTAAAACTTGGACTTTGAACTTACTTGGAAGTTTTAGAGCTTAATTGAAGGAAACTCATAAGTTTCGAGAGTGAAATTCAACTTATGAAAAGTTTGGAGTTGATTTGCACAATTTAGAATTTGAGGAAGACCAATTTTGAATGATTATGGAGGTTCAAGGATCAACATGGATGCTTTTGAAAGTTGTGAATCAATATTGAAGATTTGGATAAAAAAATGACCAAAATCGTCAAAAAATTGAAGTGAGGATAAAAAATTTGACAAGGTTTTGTCGAAGTAAGGATAACATGGACTAGCTATTTGTCGTGGTCAGATTGCAATTTTCTTATTGCAGTAGTTCAATTTGATATGTTTTGCCGCGTTGTCACTACAGTTTACTTAAAGTAGTTCAACCACAGTTGGGCTTGGAAGTTTAAGTTTTTTTTACATGTTTAATCCAAGGATAAGTTGGTTCTTTTTAGCGCACGACTTTCAAAGCGGTTTGGACATTATGCAAAGACCTATATATGGGGGGGGGGGGGGGAAGATGATATAAAGAGATACACAAATGAAGAAGAGGAAGAACATACCAAAAGATTGAGAAGAGAAATGCTAGGGTTTCAAGAACTTGACATAGAAAAGGTGGATTCTTGGAGCAAGAAGTTCTTTTTTGTCTTATTTTCCTTTAAACCTGATAATGTATTCAAAGTCTTTTGTGTTCTTCTTCCATAATGATGTCTAACAAAATTATTAGCTAGGACGAACGATGTAACTTAGAATTGAATCTTTAATTTCAAATTTAAGATTCTCCTAGTTAATTGTTTCATGTAATGATTTTACTTCTTTTCTTAATGCTTAAATTATTTGATCACTAATTAATGATTTGTGGATTGTAACAAATCGAGAGGTAAATGATAAACTTATACCGCGTGGTAAATTTTGAAAATTGGATAAAAAGGTAAAGATACACTTTTATTATCGTTGTGAATTGAATTCTTATTTGATTTAATGCATTTAGTTGAGGCTTTTCCAATTTATATAGAGGTATAATGAATTGATTCAACTAGATATAATCGATTTGAACTCGAAATAGATATATTGATTTATTTGATCGAGCACAACTTAAGGGGATTGAATTTGATAAGTTAGATTAAAAGGGATAACTAGTGTGAAATTGTGAGTCACAACACTTAAACCATTTCATTTGGGTAGTTTATTCTCGATCCAAAGAAAACATGTTTGTTTAATTGCTTTTAATTTTCTTAGTTGGTATTAATTTTAATCAAAACATTGTCATAAACGTTGATTTTATTCAAAATGAGTTATGAATAGTGAGTTCAAACTCTTTAGATTCACTTTATTACATGTTTAATTGACATCGTACACTTACGGTTTTAACACAACAAACATCAATAATAAAATAGTAAAAACTAAGATAAGATTTAATTTTGTCATCGTTGGTAAAATTATGGTATTAGTATATGATTTTTACAATAATCATTATATTTCTTTCACTACAATTTTAACTTGAACATCAAAAACAAAACAGGAGTTTTATCCACGAGTCTTTTGTCCTCAAGTTGAATTAAAAATTTATTAAACTAAACTAATACGTGATAAATTGATTGAATAAATGCTTTGGTTGCCATCGTGCATCCTATGTTATAAGTAGTGACTAGTATAAATGACTGGTGACCCCGTATCATACTCCAAAAAATTTGGATTCTCCTATCGATGGGCGTGAAGGGGGATTTCCTCTTTGGATTGCAAGGTGAGAGCTAATTCAACACATACTTTCCCCATAAAAAGAAGTCTTTTTATTAATAGGCAATAAATCTTGTAGCAATTCTCTTGTTATTTCTCATTGATCATTACTCCATATTACTAGTCGATGATCTCTCTTTTTTATAGAGCTTGATGTAATATGTTCTCAATTTAAATCTCAACCTTCATATTATAGCCTATGTTTGGAAGCCATTTTTATCAATGTATTTAGAAAAAATCTAGCCATTATACTGGACTTGTCAGAGAAGGAGCCGTATATAATTATACTTGTTTGGGTTCCACTTACCTGCTGAAATGGTCAAAAAATATATTTTACATTTGGCCAAAATGGCTCCCAAGGCATAATAGCACCTATAACTATAAAATGGGATTGAATAGCTAGACATGTAAGAAATTTCACAGGAGCAAACCACCTCTAGTTCGAGCCCACCTCTATTTCCCTCCAAACAAATTTTCGTACTTGCCGCCCCACAATGCTTTAAGGCCCGTAGGCGTCGAGTTTCCTAAAATCTTTTATGTACTTAAATTAATGGCTTCTTGTCAAATACGGCCTCTATTTTTGTTGTATCCTCGATTCTACATGACATAAAGTGCCTTTTAAGCTTCGTCCAGTGTCCTAATCTATACTCTTGCACAAAACATGCCTATTTAAATGCCTGCTACGCTTTTCGGTACAGCATTGTTCGTTGCTTCAATTTTCAGTTCCCTCCTTTCCTTTTTTGCACCTGTGCTGTTCATCTTTAACGGCCATTATTGCCCAACTAATCAAGTGCAGAAAAACGTACCTCCAAGCGTTCGACGAAATGCCTGAACGATGGTTACTCTCATTACAACCCAAACTAACATACCCAAATTCCACAACCCTTTATTGCATTTGAATAATCGACTGATCCCTTCTCTAATTTTTGTACTTAATGCCAAAAAAGGGGCTCAAAGCTATAAAAAAGCTGCAATCTTTTGCCGTTCATACGGGTTTATTGAAGTGAAAAGGACGAGGAAGTTCGAGGACCGTAATTGTAGTTCTTGGTGTAAACAGAGTGAAAGTGACGCAGAATTGGAGGCGGAAATAATGGAGTTTATGGAGAAATCTGAGAAGCCAACGATGTTTCCGACAAAGGAAGAGTTGGGAAGAGCCGGAAGAGTGGATTTGGTGGAGGCTATAAAGAAGAGAGGTGGGTGGTATTCACTTGGTTGGGAGGATGAGAATGAGAAAAAGGTGGGGAAGAATGTAAAAGAAGATATAGATTTTGACATTGGAGAGTTTCATAAGAGAGTTGAGAGTTGTAAAGAGATTGCTGCTGTGGGAGAAAATGACGTTAATTCTTTTTCTGGGGATTCTTTGGTTGAAAATGAGGAGAGATTATCTTCTGGTAATCCAAATTCTTTGCAGCTGACTTCATTGTCTGGTAGATCACTGTGAGATTTTTCGCCTTCAAACTTTCTTGAAGTATGCTTCATTTATGATTTTCCCTCTGCCTCGGTTTGTCTCACGGAGGGGCTGGGAAAGCTTGAAAACAATTCCTATTTGAAATCTTAGTGAAACACTAGGTTCTTGACATATCTTTGTGTTTTCCAGTTATTGATTTGACTTCTACTGTCATTTGATTATTTTTTTACTATGTGAATACCCCGTTTGTTGATTTTTTGAATCTTGATGCCACCACTAGAAACCCAATGAAAAGCATAATACAGATGTCTCTGTGTTCTTTTGGATGTATTGACTGCATTTTATGATTTTTGTTGTCCAACCATATGTTAAATGCTATTCTAGGTATTGGCACACAAGAAAAAGAAAAATTAGTTGATTGAACTATATACATCATTTTAAATTTTCATAAGCAGCATATTCATAAGTATTAATTGTTTTGGGAAATCTGTTTATTGAGAAGTTATTATTTTTTGGCTCAGAGAAATAGGGGCAGAGGAAGATACTGGAATCAAGGGTATATTGAGTAGGTTGGAGCAGCAGAGGAATACAGATTTTGGAATTAATTTGGGCAAATATGTATATCAAACTCATTCCTCAAGTACAGATGAAAGGAATGGTTGGTATTTCCGAATACCTATAGATGAAGGTAAGTTGGATTTGATGAGTTGGTAATGAATTGATTGTATATTTTATATGTTAATTGGATCATGTGGCTTTTCTACCTCAAAAAGAGGACATATTATTACATGCTTGTACATTTACAAGTGTTGCTGTTATTGTTGATGTTGAAGATCAAATGATCTTGATTTAGTTTGTATTCCTGCATTCTAAAGCTTGAGACATGGTGTTTACTGTAATAATAAAAAGACAGCACTGACGCTGGGAAAAGCACCAGATTAACTTCAAGTATTCCCACCAAAGGTGTAGCAAATAATTCAGGAGGCAAGATTACCCTTGATATTCAGCCAGAAACATGGAGAACTTGGAGCATTCAGAGGGAAGGCTTCCAAGATACAGAATTTGAAGGTACTTGATTTATATTTTAGTTATATAGGAGGTTTTACAGTTCTTTACTCTGGTTTTGTCAAAGTCTTGAAGTCCCCGAAATGTGCAGCCGCTGAGATTTCATACAGCAAAAATCAAGTGGAACAAAATAAAGAAGCTGCGAACACTGGAATAACTGCTAGTACAGAGAATAATCCTGAAGCTCTGGATAGACGCGAGATCAATCACAATCAGATACGAACTCGTCTTCGGCACCTGGAATGTGAGCTTAACACAGCTCTTCACTCCTTGAGGTCTAAAAGAGAGGAGTGCGTTTTAGACGAGGTATGCATATTATTCATGCATAATTCTTTTTACCCTGTTGCAGTGGATTCCATAGGTTTTATACATTGATTACAATCAATGGGAATAATTAAAAATTACAGACAAAGCTTGTTGTGTACAAGTCATAAATTATTGTATTTATTCTAGAATAAAAAATTAAATGAATGTGCGAGTAATTTCTGTAGTGATGACTTTACATATTTCACATGGAAGAAGATAAACGGTTATACATCGTTGCATGTATTTTACAATTAAACAAGAACAGTTACCTTCTTTCATTCCTACGACCTTTTATTCATCTGGAAAATGTTGTTGTGGGCCATTGTTCAATCAATGACTTATTTCTTAATCAGGTTAGTGGAAGCTCCTCCAGTGATTTGCAAACGATATCTGATGCATGGGAGTTCCAAGAGAACGAGTACATGAATACCCAGCAGAGATTGCGATCGATACGAGCTAAGCTTGCTGTATTAGAGGGGAAAATGGCATTAGCAATAATGTATTCATCTAATTCAGTTGATAATTTTTAGTTCCTAGTTTTCATAATTAGCACTTAACACATCCCTGCCATACTTTTGCAGTGATGCACAGAGGATAGTGGAAGAGAAGCAGAAGAGTATTGATGGTGTCCAAAAAGCATTGCAACTTCTTCGTACTGCCTGCATAGTTTGGCCTAATTCAGCTTCAGAGGTTCTCTTAGCGGGTTCTTTTGATGGTTGGAAAACTCAGGTCATAAATTTTTCTACAATGTTTAGTGGGAAATAGGAAGTTATCTTTCTCTTTTAGTATATTTACTTTGCTATATTAACTAAGCCTCCGTTTGGCAAATTTATAAATGGTTTATAAAGAGGAATACTAGTGGGTCCCACGAAATATGTGGATAATAATGAGTAGTAGTTATGAATGTGTTCTTGAAATTAATGTTTGGATTTGACTGAATTTATAAACCATTTATAAATTTGTATCCAAGTGGAGGCTTAGGTTTGCCCACATTAGATGCTTTTATAGGTGATTGGATATGAACTTAATTCCAGATAAAATGGGGGAAAAAACTGCGGAGCTTGTTTTTAAGAATAAAGGAGATATTCGAGATTGTACAAATTATGGAGGTTCAAAGCGCACAATTCATACTATGGAATTATGGAAGAGGGTGATGAACATAGATTAAGGTGAAAGTCAAAGGTCTTGGCGTTAAACAATTTGATTAAAAGACCTGGAGATCTACCAGTGAAGTCATTTGCCTACTTGAATTGATGGAGAAGAATAGATAAAAGAAATGATTTACAAAAAAACTATGATAGCTTTCAATTAGGTGTGTAGCAGGTGCTAAGTGTGAGAATGAATTTCAACAACGAAGAGGTCTTCAAAAGTTGTAATGCTAACATAAGAGCATATTGAGTAGTGATAGGAAAATACTTATAAGGTCAAAAGGCAAGCTCTATGTAGCGGTTACGGCATATTGAGTATGTGATAGGAAAATACTTGTAAGGTCAAAAGGCTCCATGAAGCGGTTATAAGACCTGCTGTGTTTTAATGAGACTTGAGTGTTGAGTTGTTAAATGACAATATGCATAAGATGAATGTAGAGGAAATAAGAATGGTAAGGTAGATGTGTCACCATATTAGAATTTATAAGATAGGATAAAATAACTGAATGATGGCATGTCAGTCGTACACCTAAAAAAGATTAGGCCACTATTGAATTGCCTCCTAATTTAAGTTTAGATGTTATGACATTCCTTCTGAAAAAATAACATTTGATGGACGAGGTGGGGACAACTTAATGTAAATTTATCTGCAAATTTTTCCAATATTGTCACAATGATTTTACAGGTTGAATTCATGTTATTTCAAGAATTTTTTGGTACAACAGTATATTTGTCAATGAGATTGAAGAATAAAGATTATGAAGATTGCATTTACTATAAATAATTGATTCTAAATTATTGTAATTAGTTTCATTACCATATTTAGGATTACATAATTTCTATTTAATGGAAGAACCCTCAAACGGAAAAATCATTCAGCCAAACTTTGCCATGGTATCAGAGCTATACCTTTCGTTGAATTACCGGTCTTGATATAACTCAGCCTTTCCCGGTGTGGGTTTTCTCATGGTGGTCGACAGTTGGCGAAACTCTCGACGTGGTGTGCAGGCATTTGTGATTCGGTCGAAAGTACCCTGGTAGTGCCAATTTCTTGGACCGCTCCGGTGGGTGACTAGTTGGGTCGCTATATATGCGCGGCCGTCTGTGATTGTGGTTGGTGCTGGCATCTGCATCATTGGCTAGATTGGAGTTTGGTTGGTGGGTGATTTGGGCAATTGGTTGTGGTGAAACCCGTGGAGAAGAGGACGTGAGTTTGGGTGATTTGGGGGATTTTGTTGTGGTGATTGAAGTAAATTTTTGTGGTGAAATCCGTGGAGAAGACGACGTGAAGTTAGGCGATTTGGGCTGTTTGCTTTGGGCCTTGATGGATTGGGCCTGTTTTATATTTTTTGGGTTCTCTTCTTGGACAGTGAGCATCTATTGGCGTGGGCTGTTTGCTTTAGGCCTTGGTGGATTGGGCATTTTTTTGGGCAGTGAGCATCCGTCGGTTTGGGTTGTGTTTGCTGTGGGCTTTGTCTTATTCGTGTGATTAATTTATTTGGATTGTGCTATTGCGTGACGATTTATTTGGAGTCATGTCAGTTGAAGCCTTTTGTGTTAAATTCACATGAATGAATTATTCCATATGAGAATTTCAATTCATAATGTTTTTAAAAGAAAAAGAGCTTTGGGGTCACATTGATGGTTTCTTAAAAGCGCCTGAAGATGCTAAGGATCTAAGTGGATGAGAAACAAAGGATGCACGTATTATTTCTTGGATTTTAGGGTCTATGGAGGCCCACATGGTCAATAATTTACGCTCCTTTACTACTGTTAAAGAGATGTGGGAGTACTTAAGGCGGATTTATTATCAAGATAATAATGCAAGGAGATTTCAGTTGGAATTAGAGATTGGCAATTACACTCAAGGTGAGCTTACCATCGAGCAATATTATTCTGGTTTTGTGAACCCGTGGAGCGAGTACTTTGGTATAATTCATGCTAAGGTCCTTGCGGCTGCCTTATCTGCACTACAAGATGTTTAAGACGTTAGCAAGAGGGATCAGTTTCTTATTAAATTACGACCCGAATATGAAGTGGTCAGAGCTGGCTTATTGAACCGTGATCCAGTTCTCTCTTTGGATGTGTGTCTAGGCGAACTTTGAGAAACATGCACCAACCTGTAATTGAGCACGAGTGTCCGCACAACCAGCCCAATCAGCATCACTATATCCGATCAACTCGAGAGTAGAATTTGCACGAAAGAAAAGATCCCTATCGAGTGTACTCAGTATCGTATAATGCGACGAACAGTAGTCAGATGAAGATGTCGTGGAACATGGATAAATTGACAGACTTGTTGTACGGCAAAAGAGATATTTAGGCGAGTAATAGTGAGATAATTCAAACTACCCACTAACTGACGATATAGGGAGGGATCAGTATGGAGATCCCCTTCCTTCCTACGGTACTTTACATTCACCTCTAAAGGAGTATCAACCGAGCGACCATCGCGATGTCCAGCCAAAGTGATCAGCTCCTCCAAATACTTGTACCGATGTAGATTCCGAGCGACCATCACGAAGTCCAGCCAAAGTAATTAACTCCTCCAAATACTTGTGCTGATGTAGAGAAGTTCCGGCTGGACTTAAAAGCACCTCAAGACCTAAGAATATTGCAAAGAACCCAAATTCTTCATATGAAAAGAATCCTTCAATTGGGTTTAAAGTTGAGATAACAAACCAGAATCCGTACCAGTAATAACAATATCATCAACATAAACCAAAAGAAGTAGAGTCCCCGCTTTGGTGGCAAAGATGAAGAGAGAAGAGTCATATTTACTCTGAGTAAAGGAATAACCCAAGAGAATAAAACGAAACTTATCAAACCAAGCACGAGGAACCTGCTTCAACCCATAAAGCGAGCGCTTTAGTTTACATACATCGGAAGATGGCGATGCAAAGAGTCCTGCAGGAGGTATCATATAA
>CAIGRP010099769.1:0-15951 GCA_903798385.1 Fraxinus cuspidata | reverse complement strand
GCAGCTCAATGTGGTAAGATTAATGAGCCAGGATTTTGGGCCTGTTCCAAAGCTTATCAGGCAATGGCAAATTAATTTCTAGCAATGGGTCTAGCCCAATTCATCATTGCCCCATTAGTTGGAAGAAAATGTCACAAATGGCATCACAATCCAACAATAACCTTCAAAAAAAAAAATTAAACACTTTCGAACCATCCATAAACTAAAACTAAAACTAAAAAGAAATGCACCACCAAATACTGTAATTGAAATTTATTTGAACCAGCCAGATTTTTTTGGTTATGAAGCAAAAAAAAAAAAAGACAGAAATTGATATTGAAAGATCAGCCATTAGCCCATTACTTGTGTTCACTAAAACTGTACCAGGTAGTTTTTAACAAAAATAAGACAGAAATTGTATAAGCATGTTTAACAAAAATAAATTAGTGAGAATTTCGAAATTCTACCAAAACAATGAGATTAAAATAGATCAAACACGAAACTTGGGATACATAAAAATATAATTTTTTTTTTTTTTGTTATGCAACAAAAAATAAGACAAAAATTGAACTTCATTAATTTCTTTTACAGTGTTAGGTGGTTCTAATAATTTTCAATTAGAGGAAGTGATAAAAGGTTAAAAGGGGCACCTTATGCAGATTGAGGAAAAGGGAAATTGAAATTCTGCAATTTGATTCTTGCTCCTTCCACCAGCAACGTGCAAATTTCTTGAATTGAAATACAAGAAGGTGAAGGGTTTTATTGTAAAGAGAGTGGTGGGTTAGTGGTAAAATTAATAATAGTAAAATTGAGACTGTGTGTGAGAGAGAATATTCAACGGTGTTAAAAAAACTGTTAAATGCAGTGTCAATATTTAATTGGGTGGACAACAACTTAGACAGCAAACAATGGACAATATAACTTCACTCCACAATCGAAGGCCAAACCGATACCACAAAGCTTGGATTTGCAAGATGTGATTGTTGAAACCGTTGAGGGTAATGGGGTGCACAACTGTTTCAAGAAGAATTGGTGACCGAGCAATCGAAAACTTGAAGATATGGAGGATGAATTCACACTAACAAATGCTTCGAGTTCTAGAGCATCAAGGGCAGATGCTTGGAGTCTTGAAGAGACATCTTGAATACAGCCTGAATTATAGTTTAGTTGGCTTGTGGGATATAAAATGCTTAGATGAGTTGCTGTTTTTCTGTTTATAGATGGTGTCTCAATCTGCAGCTTCTATTTTTGGACCGATTTTTTTTTTTGATGGTTGGTCTGCAGCCTCTACATGGATATAAACTCTGCTTTTTTATTTGATTATGACTATTTAGAGCAATTAGATCATAGTTTTATGCAATGCTGCTTCTTGGATATGGATTACAGTTTTATTAAAGCTAGCGTTGATATTGGAATATGGACAATTCCATTTGTACAGTATTTTTTGTACCGAAAATGTTACACCCTTTCACATGTCCGCGGGGCCCGCATAAATAAAAAATTCCCAAATGTGTGGTCCCCATACCCTATTGTGAGAGTAGGTAAAAGATTAGGTAAGAAAGTGGATGTACATGTAGCATTGTGTAGCAATTTATGTATTTAAGACTTCGATTGTGTGTTTATGTTGTGCAACTTGGGAAATTGCATACCATAATGGAGATGAAAAATAAAATGCTACACATCCTTGCCATAGTGAGTTCTTATTGCAATGCAGATCCATCATCTATCGTTGTTAAATTGGTTATTGTGAACAAGGGAATACAAGGTCAGAAACGGAAGCACATAACAGCACCAGATTCACAAGATGCAAAATCTGGCGTTGCTCGCTCGAGCTTGCTGTGGTAGGGAAATCTGCTCAGGCTATTATATGCTCTGTGTCTGTGTACATATATACCAAGAAAGATGACCAGTCTGCTCAGGTTACTATATGCTCGTGGCATGAACTAATTACGTTAACATCAAAAGATAGTGAAAATTATTAACTGGACACCAAAGTAATCTTCAAGTAACTGGACACCAGAACCAACGTCTCAGTCTTCTTCAATTAACTGAACATTTACACTACCAAATATTCGAGGCTACATGTACAAAATATTTTTGAACATATACACCACGAATGTAGACTGCATATACATGAACTGGAC
Source organism: Fraxinus cuspidata (assembly GCA_903798385.1). Lineage (NCBI taxonomy): Eukaryota > Viridiplantae > Streptophyta > Magnoliopsida > Lamiales > Oleaceae > Fraxinus > Fraxinus cuspidata. The sequence goes on along the minus strand of CAIGRP010099769.1, from coordinate 13,828 downwards.
AAAAAATAAATCCCCAAACTAGCAAACATCGAGTGCCGCCATCATCTAGTTCAATTACACCACAAGTCCAGTGTCCACATCAAAATTCAAAAGAAGCCTGTAGACATTTTATATCCAGTTGAATTACACCACAAGTCCAGTGTCCACATCAAAATTAAGGCTCACCCTAAGATATTCGTGGCCCTAGGCAACAAATTATTACGAAGATTTTAAATATAATTTTTTATAAGCGTATTGATCTCTTTAGTATCATTCATATTCTATTCAAATTGATTTTTTTATATATATTTTCGAAAAATTAAATGAGTCCTTTTAAAATAAATAACTTATTTTTAATTTTCATAAAAAAATATTTTTTTAATTTTTTTTAAAATTATAAGCTTACTAAAAATTATGAGAGAAATTTTTTTTTTAAATTAAGCTCATTAAGAATGTAAGTGTCCAAGCGTTTTGAGCCTCTTATTTAGTCCATCATGTTATTTAGTCATATTTTTTAAATGGAACAAATTACCCAACTCAAAAAGAAATGAATTTTTTGTTGAATTTTTTGGCTTTTAATTTTGTGAGGCCCCTCAAAAATTGAGGCTCAAGGCAATGGCCTAGGTTGTCTTGGGCCAGGGCCAGCCCTGATAACAATTGTTTGTGGTTGCTGCTCCACGCCAGGTGTGGGCATGAATTGAAGTCTGGGTCATCCTCCATATTTGTCACAAAAAGGAAATGCACAATTGGACAAAGAATAACACATTACAGTGATTCTCTTGAATTTAATTAAAGGTCAACTAAGAAAATTAGTTTTAAGTGTTATTGAATCGTTTCCTCGATTGAAATCATAAACTTGATGAGCAGTGTCCTTTTATATTACGGGTTTTGGGTGACGACTTCCAACTTCGTTAATCAATAAATTAATTCTTGGTCTGTTTTCTTTTGGGAATTAGTTCAAGTGTTAATGAATCGTTTCCTCAATTGAAATTGTCGGCTCAACCTTGATTTGTTTCCTTCAATCACAGTGCAATAAAAAGTGTGTAAGAGTTTGGCAAATGCAAAAAAGCGCCTTTGTGTAGATGGTTTTAGAAGTTGAAGCAGATGTGTAAATCAATAAATAGTTCTTCTGCATTGTGAGACCCATACTTTGAAACCCAACTCACCACAACATAAAGCTCAGACGATGACGCAAAAACGTGAAAACCCATTATTTGAAAACCACTCCACCACAATCTTGTGGGTTTACAGAACACTATGTCACATAAATACTATTGAAAAAAAAGGTGTGGAATTTTAACTCAATTTGGTACCCCAATGTGCGATTCTTAAATCCAAGCTTCGTGGTCATAGTTTGGCCTTCAATTGTGATGGAGTATTGATTTGTGGGATAGGATTCTCAGCGATTTCGAATTTGGAAGATGAAATTTTGGAAGAACGCAGTTTGAAGAATTTTTCACGCTTTGAATTGAAAATTTGGCTAAGGTGTGTTTGGGTGTGTTAGATTTAATGAGCAGTCATTTAATTCCCGAGTTAGAAATATTTAATTGCCAAATGTACAATCCATCGTCCACGTGGGCAAGGGTTTGAGATGGAAGTTTCCCAATGCATAATTGAGTGCAACTTTATAAAGTTGAATGAGTAATGATGTGCAAACGTAAGTTTAGTGAGTGAAACATGACCTTACACAAAGTTCGGTATGTGTTCAAACAGTTAACTCACCAAACCACCTACCTCACCTCTGATTTTCGTCGTCGCTACCCACCCCCCTCTGAAAATCACTTCCTTTAAGCATCAATGTGGTAACATTTGAAAAGCCTCTACATAAGCCCACCTTTGCACATTTGCTCGGAGCCACCAATGGTTTCAATGCTGATAGCTTGATTGGGTCGGGGGATTTGGAGAGGTCTACAAAGCTCAACGGAAATATGGAAGTGTTGTAATAAAGACGCTTATTCACCAACGACTTATTGGGGTCGCGCTATGATTTTTCTGAATTTTTAAGGTGCGATTCTATCCAAATTTCATCAATTGAATTCAATAGATATGCGAAGAGAAAATCAATACTTCCCCAAAATAAGCAGACCCTAAATCTGACAACAATTAAATTAGAAAACGAATCTAAGTGGCTTTTATCGTACCCAATTTTGTTGTCAAATAAGGTTGATATGTAAAGGAGGCAGAATAGTTCAAATTCGAATGCTTATTGATTTTCAAAGGTGATTCCTTAAAGGAAGTATTTTTCAAAGGTTGGTGACGACGCACAAGTGGGTGCGTGGTGGTGGCGATTTTCAAAGGTGTTGTAGGTGGTTTGGTTGGGGTGGTGAAAAAAGGTCAAAATATTTATTTTATTTCTTTTAAAATTGGAAGATACTATTCTGTCATTCGTCTTATCGGTCAAAAAAGGTCAATTTTTTTATTTTTTAGTCAACTAACAAACAAATAGGCTGAAAGCTTTAGGGCTGTAGATACCATAAATAACCAGTAAAAACTACAACAAAGTGAAACGTTTAAAATCACGACTCTGATTTTTTCAAAAAATTATTTTACCAATAGAAAAGGTCAACAGTAAATATAGTAAAAGAAAAAATAATCGCTGAGGGGAAATTCTGTTGAGAATAAAATGTCAGCTAAGAAAATAATGATAAGTTAGTCATATTATAAAGAAATTTAAAATATATCTTTAACATTTCTAGGGAACAAAAGATATTCAAACAATTGGTAACTTTTAAGAAAATAAAAAATATAAAAAGCATAAAATTAAGTTAGCGATACTGCAATTACTTAGGAGATGCTTTGGAAATTATCGATGATAATATTATCAGTAATTTCGTCAGATATTAATTTCAATAAAAATCTTCGACAGATATATTATTAAAAAGCACCGACATAATTTCCGTCAGTGATAATTTGCTTTGTTACTTTTTTTTATTATTATTATTCCCATAAACAATTTTGTTTAAGAGCATCTACAATAGCTTTTTTATTTTTAAAGAACATATTGTATATGATCGAGAAAATCTTGAAACTTAAAAAGATGTAATATTTTATTCATTCCAATAGACTTTTAATTTTAACTTTTTATTTCACCATTTTCAGTAAAAATAATGATATTAAACTCCATTTGTATTTAGCATTAGTTTATGTGATAGTGTGGTCGTTGTCCATTGTCCAATAATTTTATAATGCATTGGACAATGTGACATTGACTCCACTTAGAGTCGATAATAAGCATCGATGATTGTATTGGACATAAAAAATGACATGTATATATTTTCATGAATTTCTTCCTCGGTGAATGGTTAAAAACCATCCCTTTTTAAAAAAATTCCAATTGAAAGTTTTTGAATTATAAATTTAAATTTATTAAAATAAGATGGAGAGAAAAAGCAAAGAAATAGCCTTAAAGAGACTTAATTAGGGTTAATTTCACTGGTTGCCACTAAACTTTATAGTTTGTATCACTATTGCCACCGAACTTAATTTTGTTTCACCATGATCATCGAATTTTATACTTAGTGTCGCATGACCACTCAATTTAATTTTAATTTCATCAAGGTAATTCAATCGCTAATAACGTTTCACTATGACCACCAAATTTTATATAATATTTCACAATGAACACTCGATTTCTTTTTATTATTTTCATTAATTATAAAAGGGGTAAAACAATAATTTTGCATTATATATAAAAACCAATTTTTTTAAAAAAAATGAATAAAAACTTATTTAAAAAATAAAATAAAAACTTATTTTAAAAAAATTAATTAAAACAATAAAATAAAATAAAAACTTATTTTAAAAAAAGTTACTTAGAAACATAAAATAAAATAAAATTTTATTTTTAAAAAATGTTTTAAAATAAGAAAATAAAATAAAAATTATTTTAAAATAAACTTTTTAAGATTTTTTATATAAGCTTATTTTATTTTATTTTTAAAATTTATTTTATATATATAATGCAAAATTACCGTTCTACCTCTTTTAAAATTAATGAAAATAGTAAAAAAAAGTCAAGCGGTCATTATGAATATATGGAATTGGGTGGCCATAATGAAACATTATATGCAATTGAATGTTATTGGTGAAATAAAATTAAATTAGGTGACCATGGTGACATTAAGTATAAAGTTCAGTGTCCATGATGAAACAAAATTAAGTTCAGTGGTCATGGTGACACCAACTATAAAGTTGAATGATCATCGGTGAAATTAAGCCGACTTAATTACCAAATCAAGCCATGCAAGGACCATAACTCACTTCTATAATAGCACATCGAAGACTTCACAAATCACACATTTGGCATAGTCAAGTAAAATGCAATCCCGTCCCTTTAGTTTGATTCATAATGTAGTCAATCGTATTAAGCCCTTGTTAGAGCCACATTATTTTTTTCACTCACATTCTTCTACTTATTTTTAACCACAAAATTTTCAATAAAATAATATTTTTCATCACATCAATAACTTTTCATTCTTTTTCAACCATATATTCCCCCATCACATAAAAAAATACATTCTTGACTTTTAATGTGTACCAAATGGGGCTAAACACATTTCTTGAGCTTAGAAATGTATTTGGCTATAGCGATTGTTTGGATTCAAGTACATTATAATTTGAAAATCAAAATAAATTTATATTTTGTAAGACCATAATTACTATTCATTTATCTACTATTTATTTCTATCACATTAAAAATTCAGTAACTATAATGAAATCCATATAAGTATATAGTTGTTACGAGTCTTGTGAAATATACAACTAAAATTAACATACGACTTCGACTCTTACATTATAGTTTATAATGTACTTATAATTAAATAAAAAAAATATGCCTGAGACAAAAAGGTACAAGTCCTTAATTCGCGGACTGTTGTACTTTTTGGCATTTATTGGGATTAGTTAAATTCGGTGGAAATTTAATTGCATTAGGCGGAAATTATTAACCTAATGCTAAAGTCACAGCATACATCATAATTGGAAAACTCACAGCCAATCAACTGCCCAATTTCCTTGGTATTTAATACCCATACAGACTGCCACGTAAATCAAAGTGTCTGTGATTAGCAAGAAATACTTTTTTAATTAAATAATAATATAAAAAAAAAGCGAAAAGGACAAAGGGAAACCTTGAGTTGGGAAATTCAAGCCCCTTCCTCTCCATTTTTGCTCAAGAATCCAAGGTATTGAATTATATTACATATTTTTAAATTTGCTTTTTAAATTTGTATTTATTATTAAGTGATCTTTAATTAGTAATTGATAAAAGAAAAAACAATGTGCATCGTTGTTTTTGACTCAATGCCAGCTTATATGCTGGAATAGATCAGGATCTCGAAAAGAAAACAAGTAAATTTTTATACGAATTGATTTGTGGCTGTTCTGTAAAATTAATGAATTATGGGTTTCAATTGAGGAAAATAAATTTTCTTATTGATTATAAGCTTTTTATTTATTCTTAAATATTCCTGGATATGCGTGAATGCTCCAAGATTGTGCTCGAGAGCACTTGTTTAAGGTGATCCTTTGAAGTTTATTAATTGAATTTGGGGTTTTTGTGTTTAAAGTGAAAATCCCTATTATGAGATGGCTCAGTCGTGAATTGCATTTGGGGGCTTCCTATTGAATCTGGAGATCACATTGGACATGTAATTCTTCAAAGTTCAACATGAGAATTCTGGGTTTTTTGTAGAGTTTTATGGACATAAACTCTCGATTCAAATGATAATTTTGCTTCAGTTTCTCTTGCAGAAAGGGGCTTGAAATTTTCTTTTAATCAAAATGGGTGTTATGTCAAGACGAGTAGTACCAGCATGTGGAAATCTATGCTTCTTTTGCCCTTCAATGCGGGCAAGCTCAAGACAACCTGTCAAACGGTACAAGAAGCTCCTTTCCGAGATATTTCCACGGTCACAGGTGAACTTTTGACTTTGTCATTTGCTTTGGGGTACTATGATTGATTTCTAATTACTAGTCTGTGATAACTACTTACCAACCAATGGAAGTTAACAATTATGCCAAGGCTATACATTTTTCAGAAGTTTTGAAGTAATTTACATATGATTTCATTGTTAAGCTGGTTCAGCATAATAAATTTTTAGTGCATCGTTAATTTTTAACATTATGCTAATCTACTTGAATTGTTTTTTGCCAGGATGCTGAACCAAATGACCGGAAGATTGGGAAACTTTGTGAATATGCATCAAGAAATCCTTTACGAATACCAAAGGTGTGTATTATCTCTATGTTTGGTTAGGTTTAATATATATAATATTTTTTTTCTGTGAGGTTGTAGGACCACAAAAAAGTAAGATTTACATCCCTGAGTATCAAAAGGGATTTTGTTGATCTACATCCCAGCGTATCAAAATTCTATCAGAATCTTCAAATATTATTTCTCTCTCTTTCTAAAATGGCATGGCTAATTTCTTCAACCATTTGTTTCATCTACCCATTTTCTTTCTTAGTCAAGTTTCATCTTTTACTGTTAAATTTGATGGTTGATCGATTCCCTGATAAAATTATGATATTCATCAAGTATTAGGCACACATTTTGACATTGTTTATCAAGTTGTTCAAGTCATTAGTTTAAAAAATTACTGACATGCGCATATTACTAATCATTATCCTCTTTGAACTACGACACAAACTCGATTGGTTGTCTCTCTTGCCATCCTTTTTATATCTATTAATTTCCTTAATATGTTGTTGATTGTCCATGATTCAGATTACTGATTACTTGGGGCAACGGTTTTACAAGGATATGCGGAATGAGCAATTTGGCTCCGTAAAAGTTGTTTTGCTCATTTATAAGAAATTGCTATCTTCGTGCAAGGAGCAGATGTAAGCTTGACAAATTTATCAACATTACTGTCTTTCCGCACGCAAGTCATTTACATTTGATATTTGTTTGGCCGTTGATACATTATTTTAATCCTAGTGACACTCTTTTTCTTTCTTCCATCTATCTGTTTAGAGCCTCTCTCTCTCCCTGTCTCCCCCATACATCTATATATCCACATTTTCCATTTATCTACTTTCATGGGTCATGATATGGACCTGAAGAATATATAGAGTATATGAATATCACATCAGAACATATTTATTGTATCATAATCTGATATATCATACTAGAGGTATCTTCCAAATTCAATGCTCGACGCAAACAAAAAAACTTTATATTCATGTCTGAAGGGGGAAACAGCTGTAAATTCGTTTCCATTACAATTTGATTTAGCCATACTCGTTGTATGCTAAAAGCTTTTTTATAAATTTGATACTTATCCAAAGTCTATCAAAATGGCTTTCAAAATGTGAATGATCCATCAATTGTAGATTTTAGTAACACTCAAGACACTTTCTGAATGACATCCTGCAGCCACTGTGATGGCACTTGCTAAATAAACTTGATGTCAATTATAAGAGACACGTGGTCGTGTTTATAAAATTGGTGGATTAGAACTTTCTCTTTTAGCGTAATAGTATAACATGAAATGTCTTTCATCTTGTGAGCATAGAAAACTTGTATGGTATAACAGATTCTCAAGATCCGAAGTTGTACCATCTTTCTAATAATTTCTGTTCTTTCAAGAGGAATTTGCAAAAGAAACTGATGGTGTTTCTTGAAGGCTTAATGTAGTTCTGGTGTATTTGCAATGTGGCAATGTTTGAATTTGGTCGGCTGGGATGCCATGATGATCAGTAAGATAACACCAACAACCATAGACTGTGATTCAAACACACCCACCCCTCAAATTGCATGCCTGAAAGGAAAAGGAAAAATATCTTATCACTTCACCATATATCTCCAAAATGTTACCCATGCGGTCACACCATCTCATACTGTTCATTAAGATATTGTTATCATCGCCACCCATTCTACTTATAATCGCTTTTCAGCAATCAAATAAAGTGAAACGATTTTGTATAAACACGTGATGCTTATTATATTAAGGTTCTAATGCCATTTCCTGCCATAACAGCAATCCTGTTAGTTTCTTAAATGCTGCATGGAATGCTGAGTTACATTATGATATGTTTTCTGATTTCTGAAAAGAAGATATAACTTTGTATATCTATGACATGATTCTATCTAAATACGCTGCTTGACATCTGTCAAGCAGGCCACTTTTTGCTAGCAGTCTCTTGGGGATTATAAGAACTCTTTTAGAACAAACACAGCAAGTCGAAATGCAGACTCTTGGTTGCAGTACCCTTGTTGACTTCATAAATAACCAGGTACATCTTCAATCAACAAGCAGACTAAATTATTCTGTGAAAAACAATTATATTCGCTATTAAGCATGCATAGCTCACATGCACGTGAACGAGTTTGACAATACTAACAAAGGGTCTCAGCTCTTGGTATTGACACTACATTAATGGAAAATATTGAACTGATTATTGAAGTTCTTACCAATCAATGCATTTGTTATTACCTACACAACTTCAGTTATTGTGTCAGTGATTTGGAACTGACTGTCTTTTATTTTATTTGTTCTCGTAAGCAGACGGACAGTACTTATATGTTCAATTTGGAAGGACTTATTCCCAAGTTGTGTCAACTATCCCGGGAATTTGGAGATGATGAAAGAGCATTATGCTTAAGAGCAGGAGGAATGCAGACTTTGGCAGTCTTTGTATGCTTTTTGTCTGTTGCCTTTGTGCTCCACCTTCCCCTTCCCTTTCAATGGTTTTGTGCAATCTCATTGTTTAACGATTAGGAAGAATTTGGGCTATATTGGTCACTAAGAATCCTCTAGTAGGAGACTATTTTTGGTCTCGTGACTTTATCCAACCAATATTGCAAATAGTGAATGAGGTCGAATTTTGTAAATCTGTACTGTATCTATTTTCCAAATGATATTCTATAGAAAATTGAATTGGTCCCATGAATATGCACGATTGATTAAAAATTGAAGGTTTTTGCCCATTTTATACAAACCACCAGGGGGTAGAAAAAAGTGTGTACCAAAATTCACATTTGATCACCAGGCTTGGGTACCTGTGTGCACTATTTGCTTCCTGCTTATTGTGGATACTGTTTCTTATGGATGTTAGACAATAGGTACTAAGAGTTTATGTAAGAGAGATCAGCATATTACTTGCAATATCTCTCTGGACTTCTATTTAAGTATTGCTTTAATGTTCAAACAATTCATCTGCTAATCATCAGTTCAAGTCAGCTCCATTTCATGCTTTGCTCCTTTAATTTAGTTTTCAAGTTACTTTTTAAATACTTTTATGTAGTTACATTATTTATATTCTCCTTTGGTCATTTTACTTGCAAAATGTACTTACGATTTCGTACATCCTAATCTCTTATTGCATTAATAACACATCTAGGTGAGGTTTATGGGCGAGCACTCCCACATCTCGATGGACTTTGACCATGTAAGATGCTCTTCTTCTGCTGGTCTTCTCCTTGATTCACAGTTTAAAACGACAAAGATGTTTTGCATCTAGTCTTTGAATTGATAACTTTCCTCACAAAAATTGAATGGGCCTTTTGGTGGTAAATTTAAATTTAGTCTCCTGAATTATGATACCAGATTTGTTGTTTGTATTCCTGATTTCAGTATGAAATTATTTAATTGTGCTATAGATTATCTCAGTGACTCTGGAGAACTATGTGGATTTCACAATTAACTCAGAAAATGTCAAACAAGACTGCAATAACTCTCAAGTTCTGGAGCAGAAGGTTCAGGGAGTACTGAAAACAGAGAATGATGAATCGTCTTCCCCTGATATAAGCAAGAATATTTCTTCCATATCGAAACTCTTTAGTGCTAAAACAGAGTTGATATCCGTAACGTAAGATCCTGTGTCACCTGGATAAGTTGATTTGTGTATGGGGTATGACTTGTGCTGTTGTTCACTTGACATCTTTCTATTCATTCACTACGGTACAGGGAGACAGCCAAAAGCCCGTCTTATTGGTCCAGGGTTTGCTTGCACAATATTGCTAGACTGGCAAAGGAAGCAACAACTGTTCGACGTGTATTGGAACCCCTTTTTCATTGTTTTGACAATGAGAATTATTGGTTGCCTGAGAAAGGACTTGCCTGTTCTGTCTTGATTTATCTGCAGTCTTTGTTGGAAGAATCAGGTTATGCTTGGACCTTAATTCTTATTTATTCTCTCCTGTAAATACCACCAATTCTCTTTGTTATTTTACTATCATTTTTATTTATTTTTGTTTGACTAAACTTTTTCAACTCCAGGAGACAAGTCCCATCTGTTACTTTCTATCTTGGTTAAGCATTTGGGTCACAAGAATGTTGTCAAACAACTTGATATGCAAGTAAATATAGTTAACATTGCCACACAACTTGCAAGGAATGCAAATCTGAAGTCCTCAGTTTCAATAACGGGTGCAATAACTGATCTGATCAAACTGTTGAGAAAATGCATACAATGTTCAGCTGAAGAATCAAGTCCTAAAGATGGACTTGATAAATGGAACCCCAATCTACAATCTGCTTTGGGAAATTGCATTGGGCAACTGTCAGATAAGGTTTGTATGGCTCAAATAGGTTTATTTATCACAGCATCTTGCCAGTACATGAGATATCAATACATTCTGTGTTCTTTTTGGTTAATGTCATATGATCACAGTATGTACAATCAATATTGTCAATGACTCAACATCACGATTCATTTAATAGGATTATGCATTATTCACAAATGTGCACTTGGCTTGTAGAAAATACAAATACAAGTCACCATATTACATGATGCTGTGCGGATAGGTCTAGGACCCAATCCTTAGGCAATCAAGAAGATCCTATTATGTAGGCCAAAATTTGTTCCTTCTATTTTGTCCTTATATTATTTTGACAAGAACATGAATTTGTATTAATATCAATATAGAAAATACAACAGCAGAGACTAAGACACCCTCCAAAAAAGTAGAAATCAGGAAACAATATAAACTATAAGATCATAAGCCGAAGAAAGCCTTCAAAAGGCCCTTTTTCAAAAGTTCACCTTTCCTTTTGTATCATTTAAAATCCTTTTTCCATTTTTGTAATTGATAAAATTGAAAACCTCAAACTAAGAATCATGTTTGTAATGGTAGTTAAAAATCAAACCACGTTACTGATTCTTTTGAATGTTATCCAATGGAAGAAGCTACAGTTTATGGAATTTAAAAGAAGCCTAATCAAAGTGTCCAAACAATGACAGGTTATCGGGGGTGCACAAGTTTTGGACGATCACCTGCTGTACTTTTCTCTGTGGTTTTTACCCATCTTTCTAAACCCTGTTTCTATTTTTGTCTCCTTCTGAACTTAAAAGTTTGTCTAACCCATTTTTTTTTGGTTTAGAATTGCATCTTGATCTCAATATTGTCCAATACTTTTAGAGTGTTCTTAACATGTGCTGACTTGTCTTTATTGACAAAATTAGAAATTAACATAACTAATTTACAAGTATATTTGGAAATCTCCTACATGGACATGTAGGGCCTGGAGAGTCTCCATGCTTCATAGGTTTTATTACAGTTGTGGTGTCCTCAATCTCCATGGTTTCCTTCTTTTTCCTATTTCTGTTAAATGCAGTTGACAACGTTTACCAGTTTAAACGAACAGAATATGGCTTCTCTTTTCCCCGAATTTGTACATTGTAAGAAATTTTTTTTATTTAAAATCTCCAGAAGATTTAGCAGCGAAAAGAGCAGAATGGTGAAGAAGGATTCACTTAGCCAACCATGATTTATTGGGTATAACCATATAAGGCTTAGTTTGTTGTGGTAGTATGTTCAATAATATTATACAGCTGAAACTAAGTTTCAGAGTATAGTTTATTTAGGAGCTTTTTCTTCATAAGCATCAAAGGGTTTATAAATCACGAGATGTTAATTATTGGGATTTTCATCTAATTATTGTTAATTTTTCATTTTACGTTTTCTTATTTGAAATTACATTCTTGAACAACTTCAACGGGCTTAATGTTACAATTGAAACTCTTTATTCAATTGAAGTCATTCTGTAGGATGATGGTCGAAAAAATTGGCACGTGGTTATTTGGATAAAATATTTGATTCTTATCCAACATTATGTGTAATTTATAGGTTGCTGATGTGGGGCCTATTCTCGATGTAATGGCTGTGGTGCTAGAGAACATTCCAACAGGCATCATTGGAGCTAGAGCAACAGTCTCTGCTGTTTATCGAACCGCACAAATTATTTCTTCTGTTCCTAATGTATCATATCGCAAGAAGGTAATGCTTTATTTGTTTACCTCTGTCCATAGGTTATTTACGGATGGAGGCTTATTCTATGGTCAATTCCCTTTTCAGGTATTTCCAGAGGCACTCTTTCACCACTTGCTTTTGGCAATGGCACACCCAGACCATGAAGCAAGAGTTGGGGCTCACCGTATATTCTTCACTGTGCTTATGCCATCTTTTAGCAATCCATGGTCTGTCAATAATGGAAATCTTGCCCAAACGCCTAACTGTGGAACCCTCGAGGCATTGAATAAAGTGAATACTGGAAGTTTCTCAATTGATGATGAAAGCAACTATGAATCGAATGCTGGTATTGAAGAGAGAAGAGAGGAGCAAAGTCAATCATATAGCTTTAAGGGTGCTACTGCTGATGGGAAAAATGTACGATAGAACTCATGCCTCTTGACTCTCTGGATTTTATTTTATTATGTCTAACTATCAAATCTAACCTAGCATGCCTTATGTGAAATCTCATTTTATTTTCCTGTCTACATAATCACTTTGCAGGAAACGACTTCCCTTAGATTGAGTAGTCATCAAGTGAGTCTTCTTCTTTCATCTATCTGGGTTCAGGCAACGCTGATAGGAAATACTCCTGAAAATTTTGAGGCAATGGCACATACATTTCATATTGCTTTACTTTTCACTCAATCCAAGGTTAACTCCTGCTCATGATTTTACTTGATTTGATTGTTTAGTAACATTTCATTGTTTCCATTCTCGACTTTTACAGTTTTATGCATTTTGGTTTGACTATTGACATCATTTTCTTAAATGGTAATATGTCTGGTTATCTGACTGGTTGATTTCAGAGGATAGAAATCATGAATTAGAGGGAAATAGGTAGGGAGGGAATCAAATGGCAGAATCCAGAGGCTATAATATTATGACCCTACACTTGATGGTAGGGTTGTAGGCGCATTGATCATCAAGAGAAGAGGAAGGGGGCCTAAACAAAGATTCACTTTACAGATTATTCTGATTCTCAGTGACAAACTTGATTTTGATGAATGATGTTACGTGTGTATTCATCTTCTTTATATCGAGTTACAATCAATTAAGGATACAAACTCTATATGGAAGTTAGCTATTTTGTACAAGAAACTACCTAATTAACCATATTAGCTATAAGTAAATAATAAACTTCTAATAATACACTACTAATACCCTCTCTCAAATTGATGTTGGTGAGGAGAATTATAACGGTTTTCGTGTAAGGGATTTGGTGAATATATCTGTGGTTTGATGAGTAGTGGAAACATGGGGAATGGTGATGACCTTGGAATTGTAAGCGTCTCGAACAGATATAAGATTAGTCGATAAACTAGGAGAGAGTAAAACATTAGGTAAATTTGGTGAGACATCACCTACGGCTGAAATGGGAAGAGTATTGCCATCGGTAGTATATATACGGAGAGGTCCACTATATGGTCTAAGATTACTAAGTAATTGAGTATCATGAGCCAACTTTTGACAAAAAGTATGGATAGTTCATCTTTCATGAAGATTCTAATCCAATGATGGTGCAAACCGCCTTTCATTGCGGATTAATCAAAATGATAATTCTCAGTGATTCGATGGAAGAAATTAAGAAGATTAATGACAAATTATTAAAGA